>JAOWAY010449339.1:0-13251 GCA_028565895.1 Goniobranchus geometricus | reverse complement strand
CCCCCCTTGTAATAAAATCCTCTTTGAGTCCTTATTTTGGGAATAACGACAATTCTTGCTATATTAAGAAGAACAAGAGTTCTCGTTATTACCGAGTTTTACTGCATATCTGCTAATGATGACTTGGAATGAAAAAGCCTGTACCACCCAAGCAGCTTTTGCAAGAAACAGAATTACAGGACTACAAATATTTGTACTGTATAAGGCCTGCAACATCTGTCTGTGGCGACAGATTGAGCTTACTTCAGCAACATGTGTGGCATATCAGTCAATGAGTTCACAATAATTTATACCAGTTTCATACCCAATTCCTCAATTGACCTTAGTCGGGCCCTCCTTTAATGTGGGCAGCATATCTCTTGGAATTGTGGTATTCCAGCTGATCCATGCATGTAATTGCTGGTCTTCCTCTTGGTCTGATCCCATGTGTTGGTTCTCATTTTATCACTTTATTTTTTCTTTTTTTTTTTTGCTTCTCAGAGATTTAGAATTCTGATGTTTGCAGCTTGTTTTTGTTGTTAATTTAGGAAATCCTATATTGATCCTATATTTTTTTGTTTCTGTGCTCGTGCCATGAAATGTTCTTTATAGTTCCTATAATATTTGTTTATGTGCCACTTACTTAAGTTTCTTTACCTGTTTTACGACAACTTGCCAAATATATAAAAGATATGCTCGACTGACAATTCCTTACTTCTTAAGTTTCTATTAATGCCATTTATTCTAACTGCATTCTTATTTTTTTCTTTTTTTTACACACCTTTCTCTTTCCTTGTCAGGACTCAATGTGTTCTCCATGTTAAAGCATGAAACTTTGGTGATGACCCTATCTGCTTTGGAACGAATAGAAGGCAAACTTTTGCAGCAGCTACACACAACACAGAGATCTACAAAATTTATAAACAGAAGAAGACCTGAAGATTTCCAGACCAAACCCAAGGAAGATACCACCATGTATAAAAAATTTAGTGCACCATTTTTTGATTATGACTCATAAATTGTAAAAATTAGTTATAATAAGTTAACTCCAGATTTAATCTCCCAATCCACACAATGCCACTTGCTGCCTGAACTCTGATCCACTAAAATGCCAGTATTCATCAATGTGATTTTAAAATTTGAAGTCAATTGGTTGAAAAATGATTTTTTTTTTTTTATGATTATTGTAGTACTCTGGTCATTTGGCAGTGTCACAATTGGAAAAATCCTGGTAATGGGGGATGGAGGGTAAGGAAAAACTTGGTAGATTAAGTCTTAAATTCCATATATATGTAGGCTACTATAGCTACCACATCAAGTTGGGCAAGTGTGTTTCTTTGTCTTTCCATTTTCAGAACCTACAAACTCTTCAACCCCTTTGATATCCCCCCTCTACTCTCTGTTAGCAGAAAAGCTAGGTCTAGACCTAAGTCTAAATTCTTATATTACATAGATCTAATAAACTGTCTGTGTGTGTGTGTGGGGGGGGAAAGAAAAAGTAATTCCAAGGTTATTGATCTAGGCCTAATTTTTCCCAATCTGAAATTACATTCAGGCAACATTCTGTATGACTACTTTCTATTTTAATTGTTACTATCACCAGATGTGTCCCAAAAGAACAATAAATAAGAGTTTGTGACTCACTAGCCCAATAGGTGTTGTCATATATGTATTGCCTGTCACTGTAGTCATGTAGGTTCATATATGATGTAATTGTTAGACATGACCGAATGTGCCATTCTAAGTTTTGAATATCGTTTACAACAAGAATTTCTTCTCGCATTTGACAGATAGCATTTAAAAGGCTTAAACTACATATAATTTCAATTAAGAGTGACTCTAAGTACGCAGGATGTAGCTTGTGTATTAATATTATAAGGCAACCATCCTGGAGACGATGTTGAGGCTACCAGTAGATGTTTGAGGTGCAAACTTTTACAACACGTATATACCAGTATTTATAAATTTCTTGCTGGAAATGGTCAGGGGTAAAGAGTCCTCATAATTCACATACACTGCCAGCCCATTTCCCTTTCCAAAGCCTATATTAAAACAAAAAATTATACAGAGGAATACGATGAAGCAATTTGACAAGATAATTGCACAATTTTAATTTATCATCAAGTCAAAGATAAATGAAAACATTAAATAAACACTTCACTTAGAATGCATGAAGTCTTTATTTCATATTCAAGTAGATTTTAAAAGTATACCAAATTTCAATGTTTACACAATTTCATATTAAAATCATACTGCAAGAAGTGAAATAATTTTTAAAAAAGACAGGTTCAATGTTTCACTCAAGTGTAGAAGCTATCTCACATCCAGTATTGTAAAAACTCCTTTTAAATTCCTTTTTCATAAGAGATTGAGACAAGAAAAGTCCATTGCATTGCAATCTTATGATACGATACTGGTAACCATACATTTTTAATAGACATTGAACATGATTCCTAGTCTTAACCCAATACAACCCGATGCGCCCGTCAGAAACATATTCTGAGCTTCCCGATGCGCCCGCAGAGACACGGTGAACGGCACCCTAAAATTCCTCTTTATTTCCTATGATAATACCACTATTGCACTTCCATGTTCTGTTTCCGGAAGAGTTCGGTAGTTGAGCTGTAAATGACCGCTTACAGAACTGCAATCGGTCTCATGTTCTTTATTCTATGATTTTTTACAACTCTGTCTTTTCAAAACACTGTTTCCAACAATCACTACGATCATGGCGTTCGCATTTCTCAGTTCTCTCATCGATGCCCCCACTTTAGACGATGAAGAAGATGAAACTAGCACAGAACAGGCTATTTCAGATGAATCTGATATAGATATTGATCCTACTGAATTAGATTACAGGACGAAGTCAAAGATGATGATAGATCTAATAGTTCTGGGTCAAGCGGGTCGAGATCTACTTCTACCGCAGATCATTCCGGTTGGAGTGAGGATCTTCGCGATGTTTTTGTCTCCCCTTTTGAGGAAGCTGAGGGAGTTTTGGCTGAAATAACTGATGACACTAAACCAATTGATGTGTTTGACATGATTTTCAAGCCAAGTCTCTATGAAATAATAGCAACTGAGACAAACAAGTACGCTGAACAGAAGCAGAGGGAAGACGACAAAATTGACAAGCAGTGGAAGCCAGTCACTGTTGGTGAAATTCAACGTTTTATTTACATAAACATTATGTTTGGTATTCATCATCTACCTGAACTGCGGATGTACTGGTCCTCCGACAAGATGCTGAAGGCCGACACACTGTCTCAGAACAGATATCTAAAAATAAACCAGTACCTGCACATTAATGACAGGTCATACCAAATCCAGCTCCGTCAACAGAGTAAGGCGCTCTACACGCCTTCTCATGCCATCAGCATTGATGAAGCCATGGTGGCATTCAAAGGTCGACTGCATTTCAAGCAATAAATTCTATCAAAGCCACATCCATATGGAATAAAAGGGTGGTGCGCAGCCGAATCCACGACAGGCTACCTTTTGAATTTTTCTGTGTACTGTGGGAAGGCAGAAGAGGACATGCCAAATGGACTCGGACATCATGTCGTGATGAACGTGGCGGCAGATTTCTTGAACAAGAGTCATGTGTTTTACTTCGACAATTTTTTTTCGTCGCTCATTGGCAGAGACTCTTTTCTTGCACAAAACATACAGACAAGGTTGGCCCCTCAACGAACAAAAAGAGAGAAAGGGAGCCCTGTCAATGAAGCAAAGAGGCAATCCTGTGGCAACGAAATGGGTCGACAAGAGAGAAGTGAATATGTTATCCACAAACTGTAACCCAGGACAGACAACAGTTTCCCGACGAACAAAGGCAGGCATTACAGAGACATTGATCCCCACTCCTGTCACTGATTATAATATCAACATGGGTGGCGTGGATCTCCCCGATCAATTCCGTGCCTCATACCAGATTGGTAGAGAGAACAAAAAGTGGTGGCGGTACATGTTTTGGTTTCTCGGGCAGACCGCAATGATAAACTCTTTCTTGCTCCTGAAATCAGCAAGAGGCACACCTGCAGCCAAACACCTTGCCTTCCGCATCAGTGTTCTCAAACGTCTCCTTGAACGCTCCGTGAGCACCAGTACCTCCAAGCAGCTATCAGAGTCTCCATCATTGGCTGCAACAATCAACAACGGACGCAATCTCCATCAAAACGCTCGTCTCGATGGACGTAAGAAGCGCTGTTTCCCGTGCGCGGCTGATGGGAAAAAAACCCGAGAGGGAGAACCCCAGAGACTGTTTTCGGATGTTTGTGTGGTGTACACTTGTGTCAAGGACATTATCACTCACAATTTCACAAACTGTTATAAAACTAAAAGAACAGACACTATTTCCTACGGATTAGGCTGAAATTGAACATTTTAACTTTTTTTTTTGCAAGAATCTTTTTTTTCATGAATTAATACATTTTTGTTAATGTAATCATTCTTCTATCTTCTGGATTTTTTTCAACGATATATGATGATTGGTAAGTGGTGAAAAACTTGTTTGTTTTTGTGTGGTCCATTTTTGTGAAAGAGTTATGTCCCTTGGCTGGGTTGTATGGGGGGTGTAGTGAGCAGGGTAGCTGGGTTGTATTGGGTTAAAAAGGAATGGTAAAATGTATGCGCAAGTAAACCCTTACATATTGCTGCACATAAAATTTCCGTTGAGAACAAGACAGCATATACCAAAAATAACAATTTTTTCTCATAGCAATAACTTTTCACTGTCCTTGTATCTCCTTAATTATATTATCCCTGATTACCTGAAGTCATCTTAAAAAGGAAAGGAATAATGACTAACACTTGCTTACAGAGAGCCCAGAAGCCTTTTGTATCATTTTCTCTTTACAGAATTGAAAAATGATTAACCTGAAATCAATTAGATATTTCTAAAATTTCATGTGCGACCTTTAGTTTCTTTTTAAATTAAGCACAGGGTACAGTTTTGAAAAATGTTCAAAGCCTTGATGAAGAGAGGGATGAAATTAAATTACTGTGATGTAGAGGTAGATTGTAACAATGCAAAAAGTGAAACTTTATATCAAATCCATAACTTTTGAGTCTCCTTAAAGAAGGTAAATTCATTATATTCCTTTTAGAAATAACTTTGTTTAGAGGTGATCTTGATTTGTAATGAGTCTTAATAGTTTTGCAGCATTTCAAGTTCCAAGTGGAATTATCTCCATAAAGTCATAATTAAATGGAGTGTCTAGGCGAGGTTATGGAAAGGTAACTGTTAACCTGTTAACAACAGATGGACGGAATAACATATTTGCATGTGGCATCCACTTTTTAAAAAGTGGAAAATAAGTACTGTCCATGTTTTCATCAAATCAAGGATACTTGGGTTAGGGCCATAATGTAGTGGTTATCTTTTACATGTGTTTTGTAAATGTACACATATATTTAATTCTAAAAATGTAGAATATCTTTTCCAGAGCTTTAAATTAAAACTGTCACTATTAATGACATTGTTTAAGCTCATTATCTAGGTTATACTTCATGATAGAATCCATGACTAGGCATTTCATAGTTTTTGCAGGCTCGCCGCACTTTCCATCTCAAGTTCACACGGTCCTTCTCATGAGGTGGAACATACAAGTTAGGAACATAAACCTTCTGAGGAAGCTGGGGATAAATATATACATTATAATAATATAAAAGGAATGTGAATAATGATACATATATATGAATTACTCAAGCATAACTCTTGAGCTAATTTCAATATTTAATGTTAAATTTTAATACTGGTCATGAATTTTCTACTGTCACAGTTAGCTTGTCATCAAGGATAATCACCAGGTAGCCTTATGCTATCATTTCAAAACCAAACTGTCCATCTGTAGCAGTTGTACAACTCATGTCTGGTCCCATTTATAATATTAGTATTATTAGTGTCAATTCAATTTACCCTTTTAAAGTTGACGGTAATTTGTAAGCCCTAATTTCCAATGGAAACAGTGCTGCCCATCTGCTTGTTGTACAAAAACTTAGAGAAAAGAGGGAAAACTCATGATTCAGCATGAGGCTTTTCTGATTTTGACTGAGGTCAAGCATTGAACATGAATGTGTTTCCTTTTAAGGGGCAAAATATTTCACTCCATTCCAAAGCAAGCACAGCCCGATCGTCAGCTTGCTCAGGACTAATTCATGCCTGCTTCGAACAGAGTGGGCCCACAAATATGTTACAGGGTAATAAATCTAGGTTGAGATTTCCAACATCCTTTTCCTGGAAATTCTTCCATTTGTACACACAGTTGTCATAAAATCACATTAACTCTTTTTATTAGGCCTAGAGGCAAAATGCGTTTTCACTGTGTGTGAGCGCATGCCAGGAGCCTTGTGCCTACACAGACACCAGTCAAAAGCAAAGATGTGACACGCAACTTCACCGGCGAGCACGGCACCTCGATCCTTTTCAGAATGATTAGTAAAAGGATGTTGGAAACAGCATACACCATGTGCATTATCCATAACAAGGAAAGCAAGCACACATTGCTTCAATGCTATGTGTGTATAGATCTAGTATTTTGACATGAAGCACAATCATGAGATTGAGAAGCATGTAAATCTTCTCTGAAATTAATGCATTATATTGCAGCTCCACCAGACTGGTTTCAACTAACCATCCCCCTACCCCCAGATCAATAGCACAGTCAAACAAACATTACAAATGCATAAACAAACCAAAGTGGATACATGATGGAAAAATGAAGTATGGCTAGGAATCTAATCCAAGTAAAACGGAGTGCAACTCAGTAATGTCATTTACACATGGATAAGCCCCAAAGATGTGTAAACAGATGCACTCCTATAACAGGACTCGCCTAAAATGGGAAATTATTGCTGGGCCCATTACCCCATTGTATCTGAGTTCAACTGTGCCACAAGAAAAATGTATGAAAAAAAGAAATGGGATTTGAGTCTGAAATCGCTCAAGGAGACAAGGAAATTGTGGAAGATGGAAATGTTGTCCGAGTAGTTTAAACTTAAAGGACAGTCATACAATCAACCAACTTTAAACTTTCAGTTTTCCTCTGAGGCAATGTATGTCTTTACACATTTGTCGTGCGGCCCCAAGCCCCAAAAGTTTGACTTTAAAGTGAATACAAATAACAGATGTCATGCCATTCATGGTAAGAATCCATACTACATTTGTCAAGTGGTGGCTTCTCTTGATAGCTAGTACCCAAAGTCCTATCCCAATGGCATGAAAAGTTAAAGAGATCTTCTCTTGACTTTAAGTGGTACAAATAGATACATGCTCAATTGTTACATTTCCTACCTGCACATCAAACTGCTCCATCAATTTAGCACGCACTGCTTTACGCAAAGTATGACGGTGATTTTCCCCAATGGCAGGTTGAGCCTTCCAACATTTTTCATACATTTGAAGACGGGCATTTCTATTTGTGCGAACTAAATTTCTTGTATGAGGAGGTTCTTTGTTCACTTTAATCACTGTGGAGATTAAAAATGATAAAAAAAAGAAACAAATGTCATCAAATATATTGATAAATAGACGATAAAAATCCTATCATGACCACACAATATTTAACACACATTCTTGGCTTGTGCGTGTCTCATGGATAAGTTTGTCTCTAAGAGATTTATATACTTCATGAGATGTTAAGCCTATGTGACTATGTGTGTGCCAGTTTTTTACTGCTGGGACAACTGAGTTTAATGGTCTGAAATACAATGTATACAAGAAATCAAGGACTGGCGGCAAGTTATTTTGAGGTCAAATTCACATTCTTATATTTACTTGTAAATATTATAATGGTAAGATAGGCACATTCATCTTGGGGATGATTCAGATTCGACTATTTTTGACTCAACGAGGTAGACTGATGATTTTGAGAGCTCATCAGGACTGACTCAGCCCTGAAAGAAGGTAATTTGGACAATTTTTTATTGACCAAGATCAAGATGTGTTTATAAGAGAAGAATGGTCTTCCAGTAAAGGTTACCTCGGTACCAAAGCATCAAAGGAGGGATTCAACCAAACAATTTGGAATGCTTAGTTCTGGATCAGGACAATGACCCTGACTGCTTTTTCTTATTACTTGCCAGATGTAATGTAGAACAAAAAGACAAGTTTCAACCTATCTTAAATTAAATGATTATTTTTTGAAGTAAAGACCCTCCTTCGAGAAAAATGAAGAAAAACTGAACCTGGGACATCCTGAGCAGGGGGAGGAGAAAATGAAGAGAAAGAAGAAGAAGAAATAATGGGATGACAACTTACTCGTCAAATTCATAAGTAAAATCACCACGTTCTGTTTTGTATTTTTACCCCCTTAAGCCTTAAGTCAATAATAATGCACATAATATTTACTTAGTGTTTCACTCTGCATGGAAACAAGCTCGAAGTGCTTTAAAAATATCTATACTCATAAAATACTAAAAAGAAGACTAAAAGACATAAAAATTACAAATTATCATTTTCAATGGTGTAACTGACAGTTATGAAAGTTTTTGTGAAATCCTTTTACCTGAAGGATTTTTGTTCACTCTTCCCTTGATTCTGTATGGTGGCTGTGAAATTAAGGAGAAGTACCATCATCTTATTTACAGTCAAATCCATTTAAATATAGCAACAATGCAGGTATGGTGGTAGCTTTATTACGCTCCTTTTTTTTTTTTTTACTCCTATTAAAGTACAATGAAACATATCTGGTATAATGGCTCCTAAAACCCTTATTTCTGTAATAACAGTACACTCAGAGAGCTACACCATTAATAGAAATCTGTCTTTTTGTAACTATACTCAGCAGCTTGGGGCATGGAGATTTCAAAATGGAATTTATTTTTTATTTTAAAGGAAAATTGAACAACACAAAATTACGCAAGAAGGTTGAAAATGATACAGCTAAAATAGTTGGGTCACTTCAAGAAAATAAAAATTGCTATTTAAAATATGTCTTTGCAACAACAAAGATTTATCATTCAATAATTTAAATATTCTCTGTTTTCTCTGTAGAGTGTAGAATAAATTATATTTAAAAATCAAAATCCCCCCATCCTTATCCAGAAAACACAGTAATTGTACAATATTAATCTTACTTCTGCATCTCCTGACTTTGGCCGTGTCTTCCCACATTCACATTCCCTCATGGCAAGATTTTTTATCTTCTCATATATCTCATAAATGCCAGCTGTGGGAAATTTTAAATTTGCGAAAAGTCAGAAAATAAGAAAACATGATGTGTTCAATATTTAATACCAGTACAGTGGAACTAAAAAATGGCAAGCTCCAAAATAGCGAAAACATGGAGAAAAGCAATAACAATTCAAACCTTATTTTCCTTCTTTCTTTTATAAAATGAAGCCACCTTTTTTTTTACATGTGGGCCACTCTAGGTCTCCAACAACTGACAGATCTAGATATCAATCCAGCCCAGAATAATAAGCTGCCAAAATCCGAAATGATTACCACCACATATGTGCCAACCCTTACTATGAAAACGTGTTTGTTGAAAAAACAAGCCTCTTATTTATGTGATGCATGAAATGGAAAAGATTTGGCTAGCCTTTGGGTTAAGAAGGCTAACTCCACACAAAAAAATAGCTCACTTGTGTAGATCAGCAATTCACTCTGCAGTTTACTGCGCAGTACTTACAAAACTGGACTGTGCTCTCCAGTGTCTAATTAATGTCTTCCACAAGTTTTCTTCCAGATAATCACAGATCCCAACCTGTAATTTCACTTTCCTAAAATTTTTGTAAAAATTCCACAACTTTTCTATGTCAGTCTCTTAAAAATCTAAGATAAAATTTCAAATTTGTTTAAGTTTTGCAAGGAGCATACAAACCCTGCTACTACTAGAGATCTACAAAAGGAAAAGGTAGCTCTTGAATGATCTGTACATCAGTCACGAATTAGGGTGGTAGAATTACTTGGATTCTAGATCTACATATAGCACATTAAGTTATAGAAACTAAAGGATGAAAAAAGTTTCAAACAATGTGTTTCCAAAAAAAAAATCTAGATCTAGATCTTAACTTACATTTGGACATAGAGGTACATGATGCTAGAAACAAATAAGCCTAAATTATATTTATATGTTCTTCCATTATAGGTACAGACAATGCTTACTGAATCAAAACAATCCTTTACCTCCACCCAGAGTCAGGGCATTCCCAACTTTCTGACTCTAGCCCTATAAATCAATTTTTTCTGTTTCTAATCATGAAGTTCTTTTCAGCTTGCTTCTCCATGCCATTTTGAAAGTGCCAAAAAGTATAAAAGAAACGAAAAGCTAAAGTTAGCAAAAGCCTGGATCAGAAAAAGGAAAGTAAAAGCAAAACAGATGGTAGATGCTAGCTTTTAAATTGAATTCATTTAAACCATGAACTTAAAACAGTGATCTAAGTGAAATACAGTAGCCCATCAGAAAAAAGCAAAAATCTGCTATTTGGCAGAAAAGTGGCACCCAAAAAATATATAGAATTGTCATGAAGAACTTAATACAAAATATGAATTTTTAATTTTCTGCAAAACCAAAGCTGAACACCTTTTCTGTCTAAAAATCATGAAGATTTCCCAGCCTTTAAAGAATACGAAAATATGTTTCCCCATCATTGTTGGGGAAACTGAAATATAACATTTCATATGCACATACCTGTCTCACTATCAGTATCAGTGGTAAATGATTCATCAATCATGCGACATCCATCTGAAGTTCTCCTGAAATGAAAACAGCAATCCTTATATTAATAAAAATTAGAAATTTGATTTTATGATTTATATCATGTTCAAGATCAGCTTAGTAATATATACATTCAACATGCAGAATTATAATAACAGGCCAAACAGTTAACAGATAATGCCAGTTTCCCCAGGCTTCAATCATTGTGACCATGACACCAAAAATTAAAAAACTTCTATTCCATATTCTAAATATGCTCTCCAAATCTGAAACTGAAAGGCTTAGCAGATGCATTCACAATTTTTTCTCACTTCCCAGCATCTTGCACAATTTTCATACTAAATTGTGAAAAAAAAAATTAATATACGTGTCATCACATAAACTTACCTTAAAAGCATCAATCAATTATCAAATCCATCAAATGTGTTTTACTTGTAAGAAAACTAAAAAGGTTAAAATGATTGCCCATAAGCTTTCTCGTTTAATTTGTTGTTTTTTTTTGTAGGAGCTTATCGTCAAATGAAAGTGCAATATCTCAACACACCCAAACTACTAGCCTGAGAATTTGACTAAACCAGAATAATTCGCCTTGAACCTTTTTTTTTTCTTTTCATGATTAGTATTCTTATGGAAATTATAAAGAATATGCTAAGAAAAGCATGCTGTTGATTCCTTCATAAAACATATTTATAGTATAAGGGGTTACATAAAATCCTGTCAAAGTTTTTAACAATGTCAAAAAGGTGGTCAAATATAATAATGTATTAATGTCCAAACTCTCTCTGAATTCTTACCTACTGGTTTTCCTTTTCATGCATCTCTTGGCTGCATCACTTTCAGCATAATTGTGGCTCTGGTTTCTTTCAAAGGCAGCAGAAGAAAAGGGTGCTTCATAGTCATCCACTCTATGTTTTGCTTGCCGGAACTGTCCTGCAGGGGCTGTCTGAGGCCTTGTGGATACTGAATGTTCACCATGATAATGCCAGTCTTCTTTAAAGTCCTATATGAAGTACAATGTATACAGTTAAATCATCAACTACTATTGTACTGAACATGAAATTGAATCAGCATCTTACTGATTTAAAGATGTTATGGTGTAATTGCTGTACCCTGCATTGAAACTTCATAACTGGTATAATATCCAATCCCTTTGAAAAAGCTAGGGCTTTTGGAAAATATGTTATTAAGCATATACATACAGCCAGGAATCATTGTTTACTTATAACAGGGCTCATAGCACTGCCCTATCTCAGTTTTTAAGGAGATTTAAGGAGGTTTTGGGGCAAATTTAAGGAGATCCTGGACAAAAGTTAAGGAGGTTTCTCCAAAGCAACCGCAACTATAAAGTGCGTTTGTGTTGTTTGTTGGCAGACTTGCAAACTTTTCTGAGACCAAATTAGGGAATTTTCCTTCAAGTCAATGTTCATACAAACGCGAAAATGATCCGATCTAATTTATTATACAAAAATTATCAAAAAGAAACCAACCCAGATCTTTTATAGATTCTCACGATATGAATTTAATGTAATGTTATGATATATGTTAAATATGAACAGAGTTGTTTAAGATATTTAGATATTCCAAATCAACACACTTATTAACCCTTTAAATGTCACGTTTCTTTAAGGTCAGCGTCAGAATCACCATGGAATAATTCAAAAAGGTTAAATTCCATTCAATCATCTTAGTTTTCTTTCCTTTTTTTAATATTTTCTTTTTGTTTTTCATTTTCGTTGTAAGGCTTTGCCCCCGTCTGTCTTCCTTTAGTCTGTTTTTTGTTTCTTTTTCTCTTTTTCTTCTGACCTTGCAGGTAGAATCCTTAATCAATATATTATTATGGTATACTATACCACCCCTCCCCCTCCAACCCCAAACAACTTCACACCACCTTTGAATGTAATATGTCACATTATCTCTACTATGATCTCTCAGTTTAGGATTGTGACACTTTTTTTTTCAATGAGAACATAATGTTTTTTACATCCCAAAGTCTTCTGCCCCACTTGAACCTGACCTCTAGACACATCTGCTTTTTTCTTTGCAAGGCTTTGTAACAGTCAACTGTCACAAAGAAGCCTTTGGTCTGTTTAGATTTGATTGTTCATGTCATTTCATTTATTGTATTGCTCTTCAGGACTGATGCAACCGATAAATCGGTGAATGGCTTGCAATGAGTTATACTAATGATAGTTCTATCATATTTGTACTGTATGGAGGATAAAATAACAAAAAAGGAAAACTCATGACAACTGTAACTCCCACAAAATCATGAGCTCTACATATTGGCACAAACATAAACCCTCTGTCACAAAAACACAAGATTTCTTACACACAATCTTTTTTATTGCCATCACACTCACTCATACACATACATGTACAAATTTTCTATCACATTCCCTCTCTCATTCAAACACACACCTATTTCAATCAACCTAACTCCGTCCCTCATACACAGACAATTTCAATCACCCTCACTAGCTTACATACACTTTCTCTCATCCTCACTCCCTTAATCACACACACACATGCACGCACACACACACACAATCTCTAATATCAGTTCATCTTGACTTGCCAATTTACATACAAAATCTCTAACACCCTTACTCAT
>JAOWAY010449228.1:0-13252 GCA_028565895.1 Goniobranchus geometricus | reverse complement strand
TAATAATAATAATAATAATAATAATAATAATAATAATAATAATAATAATAATATAATAATAATAATAATAATAATAACAAACATACTGTGTTTAGCAAAAAAACATTTCTGCCTCCTGAATCTTTTGATATAAATAGATCGATTATAATTCATAAAAGAGAGGAACCTTCTCCTTTCCATGCTCAAAGTTCAAACCTTAGCTCTTTCCCAAGATGTTTCCAGTGATATCATACATGAACTCATAAAATCACCACACTTGGATCCCTTATCACTTTCTGCAATTTCTTCGATGCATCTCATTAAATTCTAAGTAATAAAATTTCGCATTTTCTTTTCCTATATAACCATTAAATTTTAAGAGAGAAAAAAAAACAACAAATACAAGAGATCTTTATCTGTTTAAAAAAAAGATTCAGTGCTTCAAACCTGACTAAATTTGTCATTGCAAGAATTTCTGGGTCGTTTTTGTAGGGTTTCGTTTCTTGGGAATCGAATGGGTTGATTCCTGACTTCATCAGCATGTTTGCCAGCACAAGATATTTTAGGCAAGTTGTTCTTCTGAAAAATGGAAGTGACAAATGTTACTCAACAATCAATCACACTGACACATACATTACAGTCCGACAAGTGCATTATTACTTCTCATCGCCTTCCATTAGATAAACATGAGCTTAGCACTGCACTGTTATAATGTACAATGCATTCTCCCGATAATGACACCTCCAAATAGCAACAAGCTCTGAATAACGACATCGTTCTCAGGTCCCGATTTTTTACTAGATGTCCTTTGTAACAAAAACCTTGTGAGAGCGATATGAATAAGACCAAAAACCCTGAATAACGACATTGAGAGAACATCGATTCACTTTCAATGAAAACCAACATTTCTCAATCAATATGATGACCGATGTGAGCCAATTCACAACCAATCCGATCGCGTTTTTTCCGAGCAAATAGAACGTTCGTTCACCAACCAATGAGAAGGCTAGTTTGACAAGCCTGGATAAACTAAAGAGGGAAAATGTCGCTCACATTCTTTGTTTATTAGATAAAAAAAAACAAAAAAAACAAGAGTATTGTGCATCAATAGGCAATGCTTGGATGGTAAAACACTTGTCAGCACAAGATATGCGTTCTAACAGCATGTCTTATCACAGATATTGATATGCGCATTGCATTGTGGGCCCCATGAAGTCTACGACAACCCCCGATAACGACACAATTTTTTGGTCCCGAGCCATGTCGTTATCAGGCGGTTGCACTGTATAAGGTCCTACATAATTGCTTTATCCTATCATTGACAATTTACTACCCAGAACTCTAGATCTAAGTCTAGATCTATCTATCTATCTATATAGTTCAAAATTCCAGATAGGAGTAATAATAAATAATAGATCTCTATCTAGATCCAGACGTCTGGCCTCCTCATTCTAGATCTCGATCTAGATCTACATTTTACATGTCCTAGCTTGTTCAGTTTTCTCACATACTCAGAGAACAGGGTGCTGAAATGGTCAGTCTCATCAGTCCAGGATGAATTCCATTTATTTTTAATGTCTTGTCGATTTCTCCAGCATACCCTCCTCTTTCAATGACAACTCCCCACGCCATTGTGAAGGCGATCATCCATTCACAATTAGTGACAAATTATGACAGTCTTTTGAATGATTATTGACGGTCAACGTCAACGCAATGAGTAGGCTAGAAGTTTAGCAGTTTCCCAAATTGAAGTCTTTGACTATCGCATTCAGATATCCGTGATCTCTGACGTTCACTTGAGCGATCCTAGTTCAGATTTTTTTGTTCTTTGGAAAAAAAATCTGAACTTTATCTGGTAAAAAGAAAAAAAGGCGGATTTCCGTTTTTCAGCCTCAATGTGGCCCCTACATAAAGTACAAGGATGTGTTAGAAATAAGTCAGCCTATCAGTCTTATCCTGAGAATCCATCTTTATATTTCTCTGAGAAAAATAATCTTCATATGGCGAACATTTACCTCGGGCTTCCTGATTCATCATAATTCTTGAAAGCTTCAAAGAAATCTGTATGAGCCTTTTCATATTCTTCTTCTCGAAGATGCATTTTTCCTCCACATTCTGAAAATGGGAGCACAGAAAACCAAATGAATGTTTTGTTTTATGACATACACAAACAAATACTTTCAGATAGAAAGTAAACACAAACTGAGAGACATACACAGGAGGAGGAGGAGGAGGCAAAGATGATTTGATACCTGGTGACTAGCACCTGTGATAGATGGTGTAAGATAAAAACAAAAGTTCACAACGGGAAAAAGAAAAGATTGCAAATTTAAAAAAACCAAACTGGTCTTTCTCACCTCTGATAACACCCATAATAAGGGGATGAGGAATGGCTGACTTGATGTGCAAGGACTGTTCATATAAGGCCTTAGATAGAAACCAATAAAAAAAAGAAAAGAGCTTTATGACCACATGAAAGAATAAAAAAGTGACATGCAACTGACAATCCTAGTACATCTTTTGCTTTACACATTACACAAAAAATTTGTCTTTTAATTTCACATAATCAATACAAAGCAATGTCACTTCTTGCTAAAAAATTACATGAATAATCCAAACCAAACCAAGCAAAAACAAAATGAAAGCACCGTAGTCTGATTAAAATGTGCCTGTATACGATCTTTTACAGACATAATACGCCTATTTTTAAAAATAAAAATTAATTACCTTTTACATTCACTACGTTATTACGAAAACTACCCTACCCACCTTTAATTTTTTATTATCTTTCTGTGCTGTGTACATCTGAATCTCCAATGCATAAATTTCAAGAAGTTGTGTTCCTTTCTTTAGATCATCCACACCATCATCTGTCTGAATGGATTATAAAGGTAAAAGATAAAGGACGAGGCTTAAAGTTCGGATCCCCACACAAGCACAAGCTCTATAGATTGTATATCATTTAACCAATTTCTTATTCTTTTTTTTTTTTTTGGCCGTGCGCTTTGACAGTCATACTCAGTTTTACTGAGTCTGTCGGATAATTTGAAGAAAAAGAAGAACAACTTTCGCCCTCTTGCCGTTCTTTGCACTCTGACATCTTCAAACCCATAAGAAGCATATAAGTAAATCAAACTAAGAATTTTTCAGGATCTTTCCCTGCCTCCAGCAGGATACCTTCTCACACCTGAGAGAATCAGATGAGACAACAGAAGGAAAGTGCCTTACCTATGAATATGATATGATGTGTGTTTATAGCCGAGTGAGAAATGTCAACCACATTTTGCTGGCTATGATAAATACTACATGAGCTACCAACACCCCGGAATATCATAAAAAGTTTAAACTGTAAGGTGTCGTACCTAAGATTCATCTTCTTTACAGAGGAGGAAATATATGATTAACAACCGGTCAAACATGTTGTGCAAGTAAGGAAATGTGGGGTAATTTTCTTGCCCACAGCCAAAACAAAATGCTTGAACTTGGTACCTAAGGATGATGATGCAATACTTCAACAACTTAAACATCTCATCCCTAAATTAACAGAACATTATTTCATCTGGAAAAGAGACTGACAGGGTGACAATAAATCTGCTTGATTGAGGAAACACTGACATGTTGTACACTGTGAGTAACTGGAACCCAACAAGCCTTTCTCTGACTATCAATAAATGATAGAAGTAATTCAAGTTCAGTAATAAACAGGGTGTCCCCAAAAAAGTGTATGATTGTAACTGATTGGTACATTTTTTGTTGTTGGTGAAAAGTCAAACAGTTTGCAACAATTTGAACTTAAAGAAACAAATTTTTGTTATTGAACACATGAAAAAAAGAACAATATCAGACCATTATCATCTGCTAGCTCTGACAGTTTACCCAGAATGTACAAGGAATTGTTGAGAGCTCATTTGGAGATTGCTAAGAAAATCAAACTTTGGCCAGTCTTCACGTATTCCTTATTTAAACCTGTGTGATTACCTTCTACAGGGCTATCTTAATGATCGAATCTTCATCCATACAATACCTGACTGAACTCAGACAGAATATCAGCGAGGAGTGCATATCATCTCATCGAACGAAATTATACAAATAAATTAAAACTTCAAACACCAGCTCAACAATCAAGTACTAGGTACAAATTTAAAATTTAGCCTTTTCTCTTTAAATTGGTATATAGATTATCTTATTTGATTGACTAATTTTGATGTTATTAACACATGAAATCCTATACTTTTTTGGGGGGACACCCTGCATAGGTGTTATAAAAATGCACTGTTTATTATTGATGACTGAGTCTCTCATTATAGACCATGATCAGTTTTACGAAGTTAAAAATTAAATTACTATCTCAGCGAGAGTCAAACCTGGCAGGATTGATGCAACTGCTTTAATATCCTCTGAAGCTTTGAAAAATCTTCTCTGTCATAGTAGAGTTTTCCTAATTTTGTGTTGGTTTTAAACCAAAGACGCTCATTTTTGGCTTCCTTCAGAGCATCAAGTGTGGTTTCATAGAAGTCTTGTAACAACTCCATCTGGAAAGGAGAAAAAGCACCATTGTATGCATTACACAGATAAGACATAATAAGACAAATACAAAATGCAAAATAATGAAAGGTCAAGTGAAAGTCTTTAAAGGGATCTTAAGTCAAGCCCTTTGTAAACCCTTTTGAGTCCTAATTTATTTCTGAGTGTATTTTCAAGGAGGCAAACAAGTACCAAATTTTTTTTTACATTCGCCAAATTAAAAAAAAAAGTTTTTTGGCCTGAAATGATTCTCTGGTACCTAATCTTTAACTAACGTATATTCATAGCCCATAATCTTCATATTAATTTAATAAAATATGCTTTCAGAAGTCACAACTCTACGACTCTGTGTATAATATTAAGCAAATTGTTATTTCAGTTTTTCTCAAAAATGCATTTTTACACTGCCTGCACCCTACCAATCTCAAATTCTAAAAAAAACTTAAGTCCTTAGCCATGAAATTTGGAATGCTGACTCACAAGGAATACATGGGAAATATATGCTTCTTTTTTTTCATGTAAGCATATTTTAGCAATTGTCATATGCACATTTTTGTAAAAGAAAATGCATTTTAAGGTGATGGTTTCACATGGGGATTTTCAATTTTTTGAAAAAACTTAAAAAGTCAAATTGAAAGGAAAAGGAATAAATGGGTCTTATGTCTACATTTACATATAGTCAGCTAAAAATTATGAAAACATCATTAATTTTGCAGATTTTTAAACTCTGCGAGTGTTTGTTTATTTTTCAAGATGGCAGCCATTTCCATAGCAGCCAATCATAATTTCTCTACATTTTTTGCTTTATCATAATTTCTCTACATTTTTTGCTTTTATCTCTATTCCTATACTATATGTGCATTCTGTGTGAAGTTGGTACCTGCATATTAAATTCTAATAAAAAATTTTGGGTGTAGCCTGCCTCTTGTAAGTGCATACTAAATAAGATCTTATTTTTAAAGTTTGATAAACACTGCTGACTCTGATCTCAAAGACCAGGCTCTAGCCTTTTTCATATTTGCTTCTCAATCATTTCCTAATTTCATCCCTCTTGGTCACTGGTTGACCTCAGAAAATGTGACCAATGACTTCACATGAGAATACTAGGATCACAAAACTTGCCTTCTAGACTGTCTATAATGTTGTGCAATAAAGGAAGCTCAGAGAAATAGAGACGAAGTGGATAACACTTTCACCGAAAAATTAAATTGTGTTCACCATCGTTTCAGAGGCCCAAGGACGCTTGTCTGTGCAAGGCTCAAAGTGATGTGAAAAATGGAATGATACCAAAAGCTTTGCGATACCACCAGCAGAAAATGTCTTAAAACTTACACCTTCAAAAGTCCGACATCCTAAGGGGCTAAAAGACAAAACAGAACAATGAAACTCCCTGGTCCCTTAAATTCAGTCTCCTGACCTCGAAGTTCATAAAGGAGAAATGAGGGACAATCTTGACAGCTGCCTGCCTCTGCTTTGCAAATCGAATTTGGCGGTTCATCCATGTCCACTACTTGATGTTATTCATCAAAGATTTGCTCTGTCCTAAAGTCCTTCCTTCCTCGAGTGTTCGTTGGAAGACTGTTTCAGGCAAAGTGTTGTGGCGCGTGACATGGCCAAAGAATGCAAGCTTTCTACTTTTCACCATGGCTAAAAGGGCTTATTGTGGACCTGCCATCTGAGTTATTCATGCTTTGACAAACTCTTTGATCTTAGAGTCTCTTCAGGAGATCCAAAGGAATCTCCAGTAGAACTCAAATGTTTGTATCTTCTTTGTGGTATCTGCAATTAGTGTCCAGCATTCACATCCATACAGTAGGATGGACAAGACGAGTGTTTTAAATAGTTTTTGGGTTTTTTTTTGTTGTAACAACACAGTTTCTGGAGTTTTGCATGGCAGACATTGCCATAGCCAGTTTTGATCGTCCATTTTTAGAGAGACTTACAGGAATAGCATTAATATTAGTGTCTATTTCTACACACAAATTACTGACTAATTTAGTAAGCTGGAGACTCATTGTCAACGAGCAGTCTCGTCAATGGTTTTAAGCATTAGAAGTGCTTATCCTAGCAGTTTGACTGATTTTTCCTGTCTCTCAGAAGAGCAAAAATAATAATTTCTTAAGAAGACCTACAGGACAGCACACTAACCTGCTTTGACGTGGAAATGTAATCCAAGATTGAATTGATGGACTTTTCCGAATAGTTCCTCGTAACAGCTGATTTTATGTATGTCAGGAGAAGCTTATATTTATCCATCATCTCATCATACTGTGCCTGTCAAGGAAAAAAAAAAAGATATTCAATCTGTCAGAAGTAAAAAAAAAATAAAAAATTCAAATTTTCTTAAATGAAACCAGAGGCTAAGAAGGAATAACTGTCATCTCCCATGCATAATAAAAAAATTCAAGAGAAATTAAAAAACAACCCATTCTACAACAAAAGGTTAATTAAATTTCATGATTTAACGGGAGTATTTTGTGAGTTGTGAAATTACACTTCTCCACATAACCGAGAGGAAAAGAAATTCTGAAAATGGAGAATACATTCAAACTTATTTAGAACTAGAGAATTTAGACATTTGTAAATGTTCACATCTTTAAAATGTATTCAATTAGTCAGTGGCCTCCTAGATCAGCCAAACAAATGGAAAGATGACTTGACCCCGATCACGATTTTAACACCTGTTACAAGACCCAAACCCATACTTAATTCACTCAGTCACATAAAAGCACTGACTTTGTGTGTGGAAGCCATGAGTGAATTCAACCAGACTGACTACATTGCAAATTTATGGACATGAAAACTGGCAGTACAACAAAACATTATAATTCCTTAATATAATGTGCTGTTTTAAGCAATGTGTTATCTGATAAACTTCTTTCATCTTGGCGCTATTAAGCACACATCTTTTTTGGCCAAGGTCATAGGCTTAAGTATGAAGGTCCTTGCAGAGATGAAAATGAATATAAAGCATTTATACCTGCACAATTGAATTCTCACTCATTTATTCCCACTGCAAGTAATGCAATTCACTCTGCTACCAACCTTAGAGTGAGCAGCCTAAGGCATATCATGCTAATAAAAAAAATGTCCTCATTACTGCCTGGAAAGCAATTTTTAAAAATTAAACTTTGTGTATAAAAAAAATATATATTTTCTTAATTGGCAAGGTACTCATTATGGCATATATCTTGAGTAGATAAAATGTATGCATACCACAGAAATACAATAATTGTACATTACCAGTTTGAAGTTTATCTTTATCATTTGTTTCAATGCCTTGAATCCCCATTCACCTTTATCCTTGCCTTCTAGTTCCAGTACCTACAAAAACGAACAAAACAGAATAGCAAGAAATAAAGAAAAACAATTAATTAGGTTTAAAAATAATGATGGAAATGGATGAAAAGTGTGATAAAAAAGAGTTATCAGGCAACATTCAGGCCATTCCTCCGATCACAAATCTAAGAAAAGATCAATCTTCTGGGACATCAATATTTCTCAAAAGCAAAAGAGCCTGTACTCTTCCTTGGATGAAAAAAAAACCCTCCCCAAAACACAACAAACTAAAAATAAATATTTTTAAGCCAGCACAAAACATACAGTATTCTATCCAACCATAAAACACACACACTCACAAAAGTAAGGTTACAGTTAATAGTATTTACTTTATTTTTGTTACCTCAACCAACAATAACCTAAATCATTATGACTGAACTTGTTACAGTAAGAGAAAAAAGGGCTCAACAACACATGCAACATATGAAAAACAGGCAATTAATCAATGAAATATGTTAGAGAAGACAATCCTCCCTTATGCATCACATTCCTGATCTCAGTTCACATTTTGTTGGGTTTTCTTTCATTGTTTTGTTATTTGGTGGGTTTGGCTTTTTTTTTTTTCACTGCAGAGATAGTTTGACAAAAGATGGGTTTTGACCTCCTACCCTCTGAACCATTCGTAATTCCACTGATATCTATAAAGAGACTCTGAATTGCCTGCTTGTTAAGTTACTGCTCTATTTGAAATGACTTCAGCATATGTATGACAGCATAGAAAACATGGAAATGTGAACAATCAGAGTACTATGTTACCACTATTATATACTAGCCATCTTCATTTTAATGTGCTTCATTCATTTTTCTTTGTTCAAAAGACAAATTTGAAGAGTGAAATTTGATTGAGTTTTCCAATCAACAATCTGTCATGGCCTGATGCTGGTAACAGTAATTCATCTCAAAAACATAAAACGTGATTTTTTTTTAAAACCAAAAGATGTAGAAGACTATGGTGTAGAAAAAGTAAGAGTTGGTGGATGGTGGAAACAAATCTAAAAATACTGAAAATATTGAAGGTTGCACAAAATACCACTCTCCCTTTCTTTCACTAGTTTCATCCCGTACTGTCAAAAACATCAATTTCCTTCCATCATCTAGCATTAATACCTTTTGAAAATTTTCTAAAGCAGCTTGCGGAAATCCTTCCTTTAGAGCTTTAGAATTGTAGTACTGGTTCTCCAAGTCAACATCTGGCTCTGAGTTGCTTTCCTCTGAATACACCTGTACAAAACAAAACAAAGATCGTTACAACAGCATATTAAGACCTGTAAATACAAAAAAAGGGAAGGTAGTGTGGAAAATGTGAAAAGATTGATCACAAAATTTTTGGACTATAAGCCACTCTGAACTTTAAGCTGCACCCCCTGATTTTTAACCGGAAAAAGACATTTTTTTCCTTGGACAGACCACACCAGACGAACGGTAGCAGGACTCAAAAAGAATCCAAATACCGGTGGACGTGGAGTATATATTAATATATGTATTAAGAAAACAAAAAAGATTTTAGGTATTATCAAAAGGCACTTCAAATGAAATATCTCGACAAGAAACCAATTTGTTATTATATAAAACTCTAGTTCGGTCATAATTGGAGTCGTCTGCTAATGTGATATGACATCCCTTGTATCAAGATGACCATGACAAATTAGAAAAGGTTCAAAGGACAGCAACACAAGTTATTTATTTT
The DNA here is from genome assembly GCA_028565895.1 of Goniobranchus geometricus. NCBI lineage: Eukaryota > Metazoa > Mollusca > Gastropoda > Nudibranchia > Chromodorididae > Goniobranchus > Goniobranchus geometricus. The sequence goes on along the minus strand of JAOWAY010449228.1, from coordinate 3,723 downwards.
GGGATTTAAATATCTAAAGAATACTGATAACTGATATATTTAGGAAACTTCAATTCTGAAACTTGAAATTCCATCACTTCAGAGGTCACTTGATCCAGACATATATAAAATTCTGCACGGAAATTCTGCAGACTACGGGGAGCAAAACACACAGAGTTCCTTTAGTTTCGAAGTCACAAAATTAATTTGATATCAATTTGCTCGTCTCTTCAAGCCTGATTTGTTTTCAAGATCAAAAGCAACTAATGTTCTATTATTCATGTAAATTGTAGGCCTTTAGATAAATTCATGTTTGGCTCTTAAAACATTTTTTATTTTGACTGAATTGAACCGAAATAACTACAAATTCCCTTATTTTGCCGATCCAAAACTCATGCACAGCATCTATGTAAAATAAGCAAGGGGAAAACATTCATGTTGATTAAGTTGTGTAATTTATTTGGTCTGAAAATTCTGGGACATTTTTTAATGAAATTGAAAAAAAGCCGAGGCTGTGAAACAATCCGCTTCACACGCAAGGTAGAGAGGCTCAAATTTAAATGACTGAAAATCCTTATTGTGGCTGTTCCAATGTTCCTGTTAGGTGGCAATGAATAAAAGAAATAAAATAAACAGGAACATGAAAGGTGAATTGTATTCATTAAAATGTGGTCATTTTTTAAATAAAAGAGTTTTAACCTTCTGAAGAAATCAGCCTACAAAATTCCAAGGACATAACTGTCATAACAAGGTTTAAACGTTCCTTTGACTAAGGAATTACTTAGGCCGCCCTAATTATAAAGTAACTTCATTGGGTTAGAAAAGTTCTCTTATTTAATTCAAATGTTTAAATAATCGGGTAAGCATTTAACTTAATTAATGGTGTTATAATTCATACTTCTTTTGGACCCGGTGGATTCCTTTCATCATAACAAATATTCAAAAACAAGGTAAGTTTTAAGAATTTTATCAACATACACTTAATTAGAACCTGTCAATTTGCAATTGCTTGTAGATCTATTCATATAAAATATCCATTTCATAACAATGAACCCCCAAAATGGAACAAAACTACATTTATCCAATGCACTACCCTGAATAACCAAAGTAAGTGGATAACATGGCAAATCAATTTTAAAAAAGACGAAACTAGACTTCTACGATAAGCTACGACGAGTCCACTGACCTTCGCATTCCTGGGCACTGAAATACAAGTCCCATTCACAGAACTCGGACAGTGAAATAAAAACACAATGGCCCACAAAGAAGCCACACTTTTAAAAATCACTTGTTAAACTATTGACAAAATTATATTATTACAACAGATGGTGATTTAAAAAGGCACAGGGATCGAAGATATCCGGGTGAAATACATCGCTTATACACTTGTTCAATGGCGGCGCATAACTTCCAGTTTGCAGTGAAGCTCTGGTTTCAGGAATTCCACTTCCGATTCGCGGATGGCGACACATCGCGGGGAGGGTGAAATTTTGCAGGCATATAAAAGTCAACCTTTCGCATCGCAAATCGTCTTTAAATTAGTGTAATCGAAAAGTTTAAAGATTGACCCTTCTGTTGGCGCTATTAGCTAACCTGCATTGGCGCTGGCTTTTTTCTGACAGATCGCTGAACTTTGCCTATTTTTCGACTGATGATTACTACTTCTAAATCCTAATCGATTTCGGTAAAAATGGTATCAAATGAAAGATCCGATTCTTGTGAGTAAAATAAGTGGTCATTCATTAGATTCGGTTTATAATTGAGCGAGATATCGGTAACTTTCTATAGCCTATCCATCGCGACCTTGAAAAATCGGCCCTGCTGAGGGCCTATCGCAGATAGCGCATTACCAAAATGCCTACAGAGAGGGATACTTACTCAGATTAGGGTTGCTACATTATTTTTTGGTGTCCTGCCAAATCAACACTCTAAAACTACCAAAGCGACCCCCCAAAAATGCCAAATGTCAAAAAGTTAGGAAAATGTCACGTGTTGAGGGTAAGCCTATACTTAAAAAAAAAAAAAAAGGAAAAAAGAAAAGTGAGAAGAATGTGAAACTGTGAGATTAAGACATGGATTTAGAGCTCTAATATATCTAGATCTAGATATAATCTAGATACAGAGCTACAGATCTAGATTTATAGATCATAAACGCTTATCACTATCTTGATATCCAGATCTAGAATCTAGAAAAATGATCTAGATGTACCTCTAAGCCAAGATTTATAGATCATAGAAGCCTACAGCCAGTGCAGCTGGAGGTAGATATAGAAATCTAGATCTCGATTTAGACATGCAGCCGTGGGGCTGTTAACAGGGCCTCTTGTATCTTTGATTTACACATACTAAATTAACTTATTGACACATTATACAGACCTGCCAGGTTTTCAAAACCGAAAACTGGGATCCAGGGTTTCAAAAACCTGGATTTCAGACCAAAAACCTGGAGGTCATCGATAACATGCCAATTGCGGACTATTTATGAAACAAAAAACATATCCTTTTTGAAACCATGACACATAATCTGATTGAATATCAAGCTGTTAGTACACAAATGTACATATTTTGCGGCCAGGCAACTCAACTATATATTAAAAAAACAAAACAACACTGCCCCCGCCCTACCACACACAAAAAAGAAAAAGAAAAAAAAAGAAAGAAAAATATTATTCAAGGAAAATCCTTGGAAACCTCCACTCAATTTTCTAACTCACACTCCACTACACACATAAGTTCTCCACTTTGTCACACACACATAAACCCCTCATCACATAATAATACTCAAACTTTCTCACACAGGAACATGATTTCTATCACAATATCTTTCTTATTAACACACACATCTATGAACTCCCCCACTCATATACACAGATAATCTCAATCACCCTCAAATACGTTCACGCACACAACACCGGCACACACAATCTCTCATCCTCATCCTCTCAATCCCACATACACACACACAAACACACTCAATCTCTATCAACCTCGCCAACAAGTCATAAAAATTCATATGTACAATATCTATCGCCCTCATTCACATATTCACACAAAAACAATCTCGAAACTTCACTCACATATATCCACATAATCCTTTTCATCTCCACTCACTCGTACACGCAATGTCTATTGCATTCTCTCTTTCTTTCATACTCACACAATCTCTATCACCCTCATGCAAATGTAAATGTCTCTGTCACTCTTAGTCACTCAATATACACAATAACTCACCCCATTTTCTCGCTCTTACACAATGTCTACCACCCTCACACAAACACAAACACACACACACAATCACTATCATCTGACTTGAGGATTTATATAGCCACACAATTTCTAACACTATCATTCGCTCATGCACACATGACCTCTGTCACTCTCCTCACTCCCTCACTCATTAATACACAATCTCTCACCCTACTCCTTCAAACACACAAACAATCGCTATCAACCCTTTTAAACAAAAAACACATACTTTCACATTGTTTATCATGCTAACTCTAATTCATATAACAAACACAAGATCTGTAATACCCTCACAAACTCACTCAGTCAATCTTTATCACCCTCTCTCTTTTATACAATCTCTATCATCCTCACGCATTCACTCGTGCATACAATCATTACACAAAATCTCAGAACCCCAAGCTCGCACATAAAGACAATTAAATCTCCATCAATTTCTCTACCTTTCAAACACAATCTCTCCCCACCGCCTCCTCTCTCTCTCTCTCTCTCTCTCAC
>JAOWAY010449117.1:0-13255 GCA_028565895.1 Goniobranchus geometricus | reverse complement strand
CGGCTGACGCTCGGTTTTTCGGTTAAAAAGCCAAAAGACCAATTTCCCCTCGGGGATCAATATAGTGGTATTTTTTTATTTTTTTTTTTTTTTTAGCATTACATTAAGGCTAGTGTCAAGGCTAGTTTCGTTAACCTGTTGGGGGCTAGAAATTGTAGTGTTATAGCTACTTATATGGGGAGTGCATGTGTCAGATATGTCGTGCAAGCAGCTCAGATCAAGAGTTGAAGGTTTTCTTTGTACCCAGCCAATAAGAAATCTCAAGCGATGCTGAAATACAGAGCAAGAATTGACATCCATGTTGTTGTTATAGGCATACCAAACATGTCGACTGCCTTCAACAGCTTCTTTATGGCCTGGAGTGATGAAATACTTCCAATACATGTATTGACTTTGCTTTATTTACTCTCTCTGAGATGTGTTTCTCGAAGGACAGCTTCTTTTTCAGAGTAGAATTCCATTGGCTTATGATCGACATCTAGGCTACTTTCGATTGACAATTCTAATGTTGTTTTTTGGGTTGGTTTTTTTTTTACGTATGTCGGATGAAATTTTAATAACCACTTTGCTGACCAATAGTATATAATGAATGTCTTTTTGCAAGTTGTCACAATCAGTTTTGTTGTATGCCTTTGAAAATGAAAATTTTTGTCAGCTGTATACAATTATGGTTCACTACCGTTTGCGAAAGATTCATGTACAAGTAATATTATGCTTGCCTTTAAATTGTCTGTGAAAGGCACAGAGACCAGATATTAAGTTTCCTTGAAATTATGCAACAAAATTATTAAAGGTTCAAGCTATCTTGTAGACTCTCCATTTGATGAATTTACTGATAATTATTGATGGGCAGATTATTAAAAATATTGTGTGAATTTTAAGTGCTTCCCACTAGAGGTCAAAATAATTATTTTATTATAGATAGCCCTATTTACCAATTGAAATGTCTTAATTCTGATACATACTCATTTTATTTTCCTTTTCTGTTTTCCAGATTTATGAATTTTTGGACCGATATGTAGTTGGTCAAGATCATGCTAAAAAGGTTCTTTCTGTCGCTGTTTACAATCATTATAAAAGAATATATCACAATATTCCCACCTCTTCAAGTTCTGGAGGCTCAAAGTCAGCAGAGGTGACACTTGCACAGTCGGGACAACACTATCCACATACTTTCTCTCCAAGAGGTGATTATGTTGGGAAAATTTTCATTTTATGAGCAAAAATGTCCATAACAGAGACACCATTATTTCATTGAAGTCTGGAAAATACTAAAAACGTGGGATACACCCTCACATACTATATATTTCTCTCAAGAGGAATCCAGTAGTGATCTGTAGAACCCTGAAAGAAAGGAAAAATATCCACTTTGTTCCATGCTTTGCTTTTTGTTTAAAATTTTGACTGTGATATAATTTAGAAACTGTTGTACCCATGACATCCAGAATGGCATGCAGGCGTTATATATTATGTATGGTCTGATTATACTTAACTATTGTGCGGCTTATGAATCTTGACAGTGGTTTACTTTCCTTCCCAGACATGCTTCAGATAGCTGTGACTGGACCATTAGGTCCAAGCTCTAGCTCACAGACAGCTCAGATGCCATCTGGGAGTGAAGAAATAACAAGAAAATCTGACATCTTAGATGCAAAGTCTCATGAACTACAGCTGGAAAAAAGCAATATCCTCATGCTAGGACCAACAGGGTCTGGTGAGTTTGTTTTGCTTTTGCTTTTCGCTATTTATTGCAGTCATTCACAAAGGAGGCAGGTTTGGGGACAAATTGAGAAAGTGTTGATTGGGATGATGCAGGCCTGTTCAGTGGAGGGATATAAAAGTACATTGGCAGTAGGAAACAAAAGAAAACATTACCAGATAAGAGGTAAAGAGCAAGACCTATGACAAGGGAATTGGTTGGAAATAGGGATGGACGGGTGGGATCCTGGTCATGATATCTGACCAAAAACTCAACCTTTGGATTTTTATGTTTTCTTCTTCCCTTTTTCCGGGGAAATTTGAAACTGCGGTAATAAAGACTCCTTAGCATGTCACAATGTTTTGGTCTTGACAGAGTCTTATCAACCTCCCAGGAGACAATACAAACAAGTAAAGATGACTATCCATCGTTGATGTGGAGAAGATGAATTTTGATTGTTTCCTGAAGTTTATTGTAGTATCATCAGGGGTCAATTTTCCTTCATCTTTGAGACCTTTCGAAAATAGATTTCATTTCTTTTCCATCTCGCTTGGTTTCTCGCAGATGAGGTTTGTAGCCAATATTTCTTTGTTCAGACTTTCCACTATGATTGCATCTTTTTTGGCATATATAATTTGACGGCTCTTTTCTTGAACCCATCCTATACTCTCAATGTCAGTTTGTGTTTTGGGTCCCAAACTGAACTGTTGTATTCCAATCTTGGTCTTACAAATGTCAGAACATTGGACTTTCATTTCCTGGTTGCAGTCCTATAAATTTCTTCTGAGGAATCTAAGTGCTGGATTTGCCTTATTTCATATGTTTGTTGTAATGCCTCTTTCCAAGTCAGCTTGTTCGTTATTGTTGTAGCGAGATATTTTGCTTTGTTAACTCATATGGTATGGTGTTGTGTATTGAATATCTGGATTGAATTGTTTTCGTTTTGTCAGCTATTTTCAGAACCTGGCATTTCTGGGGGTGGAATTCCATACTGTTTTCTTTTTTCCATCTTTGTAGATTATTTACGTCTTTATAATGTATCACACCCTGTGGCTTTTTATTGTTCCACACAAGAGGCTGTTGTCCGCAAAGAGTCATAATTATGTTTCTTATGAGATACTCTCTGACACAATAACAAAAAGGATCATTTCTTTTTAAGATTCAGATTGATAGCAAATTGTTTTAAATGAGGGAGGTATCTGAAAGTGCGGATCGGTGTAGGACAAAAATAGCCCCTTTGTCTGTCAAAAATACCATCAGCTTCAATACTATTACTGCTAACCTTTAGTTGTCTCACCTTTTCTCTCTCTTTACTCACTAAAGACAAGAGATGAAGGTATTGAGAGCACAGGGGTAAGACAGGGAAATACTATATGACAGCATTTGCACTTATTACTGCTGTTGCTGCCGAGCTATCATCTGCCACAGCATTTCCAGGGCAGCTATGGAACACAGATTTAATTTTATCACTTGTAATTTGCGGGTTTTTTTTGTTTTTTTTTACCAAAATAAGGGCTCGAAGTAGCCCAGGGGATGTGCATGATCCGCTCAGGATTTAAATTGTTGTTGAACATTTCTACCAGCACTAGCTCAAGGGCTTGTCAAAGAAGAATAGACAGCCGACGTAATTCAATGGATTTAAGGAAACTACTAACTTCAAAGTTAACTTTGTTATATTGAGTGCCTCTGGTGCACCCTTCCAAACTTAGAAACTGTTGTACCCCTACACATATGTGAGGCGGTCTGGGAAAACCCGTCACTTTGCGAAAATTTTGGAAATTGAGTTATTGACACTAGCATGTGGATGAGAAGTTGCTGAACATTCTGCTTATTAAATTTTTAAGATATCTCCACTATTAACGAAATTATGGCTATTTTTCTGAACGAAAGACACAAAACTAGAAACTGAGAAAATTGAGTTAAAAGTTTGTACAAGGTTTATTGAGACAATAAGAGGATTTTTTTCCTGTTACAAGTCATAAACCTAGATCCCGTTCTTCATTTATGTCTAGATCTAGTAGGAGAATAAGCGGTTTATTAGGCCCAGGCCTACAATTATAAATTACGACTTGATTACTTCTATTAGATCTAGCAACTAATAAATTATGTCTTGAGGCACACACACAATTCAAGAAGTAGGCCCCTATAAATAACCTGAGAGAAAGAGATAATTAAATTTACTTTAATGCCTGATTAACAAAAAAAATTGGCAATGAAGAGTGATGGACAATAGATGGGCGAGTTCGACAGTAGAAGTGTGTCGTGCAGTGCCGATAGATTCCCCCCCAGATAGGCCTATCGTAAAAAGTAAGGGGATTCGATGGGCAGGCCTCTGCTTGCCTGAACTGCTAGGTTCTGTCCGCTCATCTAAACATTCCTCTCCTGGTGACTCAGCTGCATCATCAGGCTTCAGGCTGTCACTAAAATAATCAGTTATTAGTTCCAAAAACCATGTTTTTGCTTGCTAAGCCTTGCAAGCCCAGGTTCCCCACAGCATTGGGATGCCTCGCTCATTTGTCTGCCATCTTGTTTGCCTAGCAACTGCCGGACGACGAAAGCCTGGTTGTGTGATAACTGAGTCATATTAAAACTAAATGCTTTAAATATCAAGTACATGATTAAAGATTGGTAGAAAATATGATTATTTTATACTTAGCATCACGGCTTGGTCGCTTTTATACAGTAAATGAAGAAAATTTGACAGTAAAGTATCGGTTTCTTTCGTTGTAGTCTCTACATGAGTTACTGATAATTCAAGGATGCGCATTAATTTCAAGCTTACTATTACTATGCGCACTATGAATGAAACGAAAGCGTGAGAAAATTCCTTTTCAACAGTGTACGACATGAAATGGTTGAAAATCATAATGCCGCCTTTGAAGTAGTTCAAAGATGATCACAGTGTCACGGTCAAATGAAGTCATTTTGTAGAAATCCGATGATCACATGCCTCACAAACAATAAAAATAGAATATTTAGAAGTGAAATTTCAATCGAAATTGATACAAATGATTTGGGAATAGTTGTAAAGCATGAATATGGTACTACCTCGGATGACCTAAACACTCTTTTTGGCCTGTAGCTCGAATCTGTCCTCTTCGCAAAGCGACGGGTTTTCGCAGACCGGCTCACATATGATGATGGTGACTTTGCTCATAAAGATTATGAATGTTGTTTGTCAGTAGAATTAAAGAGTGTTCAGGGTACTTGGTGATGGACGTGATAACTTTTAAACGTTCAAAAAAAAAAGTCAAGTATTATTTTAGTGTTCATTCCATCTTGGAAACAAATTGTTGCAAATTTCAGTTTATTTTGGTTGGTGACGACCAAAAAAAGATCTTACACTTTTGATTCATATTATCTTTCACATAGTATACAGACTTATGGGTCTATTGTCGAATCTCCAAAATCATTTTTCTTATTCATATTGTATTAGAATGTATCCCTCATTGTTGTTTCGGGATTTTCTTTTTTCTTTTTTTTTTTCATTTAACTGATGGTAAAAAAATCACTCATTTTATATCATATGTTGATGTTGAAATAAATCCTGCTTTATATGCTCAGTAAATAGGCCTATTCATATTAAGTCAAGGTGGAAATGTGTAATGAAGTAAGAATGATTGTAAATTTAAGACCTGTTCATTATTAACTTGATTGGCAAAACAAAATGAGAGTATCCAATTTGCGCGTGATTCAAAAGCATGGCCAATGATTTTTGTCACATGATGTTATTATCATTTGAAATATTTATCTCATTGGACATATATCTACTTTTTCAAAAATTGTTTTACTAATTTATTACAGAAGAGCTCTATTTTTCATATGATCTATTATCAGTTGTCTCCTCTAAGTGACTGGTATATGACCTCACAAAAATATTCCTTTATATTTGGTGTTTTTTTTTTAGAAAAGCATCTTCTCATGAGGAAAGAATTATAATAAAATTCTAGTTAAAACTCCTTCTTTTCCGAATATTAGTAGATCAGCATGATGAGCAAGACTGATAGGTGAAGAACATGTTAGAATATGCCTTTTTAAAATCTTTTTGTTTTTCTCTTTTTTTTTTTAAAACTTGAATTTTCTCTTTACTTTAAAACATAACAACTTCAAAGTGGGGACGTTCAATCGTGTTTTTTTATATGACTATAATAAGCCTCCCAGGCATTTTTCTTTTATCTGTTTTGAAAAGCTCATGTTTTATACAATTATTTAAAAGAAAATATCGCATTACACTTTACAAGACCTTCTTATTTTGTGGTTGAAAGGGATGGAAAATGGTTTAGATACTTTGTGACAAGAAATTCTGGAGTAGGTGTCTGATATTTGAAATTGTTTTCAACTTATGAAAGAAATAATTTTCAATCATATTTCACACTTAGTCTTTAAATCACCACAAGGAGACAAGAAAGGCACCTAAAGGAATCTCCTTTATTGGGTAAGATACTGGAAAGGTTGCAAAATGGACAAGTACTGGTTTGGCTAATTTTGACTGGTTTCCATGTATCTGTAACGCCAGTAGTAATTGTTAGTTCCATTGCCCCACATAGCAGTCCATAGGTGACTAACGAAGTGATTCCTCATCTTTTTCTGTTTGGTTATTCTCTCCTGTTTGTCTTAAAGAGTATTTGATCTCATTTTTGTCTCTTTATATCTTTTTTTTTTTTATAACCAGACTCATCCCCTCTTTCTCTGTTTATGTTGAATGCATACTAGGGTTTGTTAACTACTCTCTTTCTATTTCCTCATAATTACATCCAGCCATTTCTTTCACTGTTTGCGTCATCTCTTCAAATTTCTTCATCACTTTGGTTCCATGGTTCTTCAGAGGAGATCCATTCTCAGACCATTAAATATTTATGTTTAAAGGAATGTCTTTTTAAGCGTTTTTTAAAGTTTGTTTGCCATATTTCCAAGCTAGGCTGCAAAACTATTTTGGCATTGGAATCTGCAAGTTTGTCTCTTCATGCAATTCCTTGGGATTTCCTCTGCTGGATTATATCATGCATCGTGACTAATGCACTAATGATCTTTATTGTGCTCAAGCTGTTTCACTTCACTTAAAACATATTGGTTGCTGACATAAGGTAATGTGTTGATTTTTGTCTGATTGAGTGCTGACAGATGTTAATAATGACACTTTCATGAACAGAGGTATTTCTTATAAGGTACATGTTTTAAGGATGAAATAAACTTCAAAGGCATTAAGAAAGCCATAGGAAGATTCATATTATGGCTACTGTCTTAATCAAACATCAATGATGGTGTGGTAATTAAATTTTGAAATTTTGTGTGGAGATTTATGTTACTATAATAATGTGAAACTATTTTCAAAGTTAATTTTGATGATTTGGTCTCGCAAAAGGTAAAATTCCATTGACATTGGTGAAATGGAGGCTATGAAAGTTTATGAGAAAGAATAGGTTCTGAATGAATCAAAATATCAAAATAAATACATACTACATTTTACAATGAGATAGATGAGTCAACTAATTTTGTATATTAATTTTTTCGAAGTGGGCTTGGCTTTGAATTTGGTTTATAAAATGGTATTTTCATTTAAGTTTGAATAGATTAACATGCATTTAAAAACTTACACTACTGGGGTATTGTAACTGAGAATTGCAGTGATATGCTTTACATTTATATTCTTAAAAAGATATTGTGAAAAGGATGTTTTTCGCATGTTTTTTTGTTTTTATTTTTACTGTAAGACAAATTTTTGCTCCAATTTATTACTGTTTCTGTGGGAGGAATGCTGCCCCAGCCTTAAGGAAACTTATCTTAATCTAGTCGATCTCCTTCCTATAATTTTTATTTTGAATCTCGTTTTGTGTCTTTTCTATTCTTTTCAATTTTAATGATGCTAATTATACCGTAGTATTCAGGATGGCTTATTCTTTATTTCAGTTTATTTTTTACCTTTTATTACTGCTCTCGTGGATATTTAAGAATTATTTTAATTGAATTTTTGTTTAGGTTAAAAGTGAGAGGATTGTTTAAAGTCACATTTGCATGTAGTGGTTTGTATACATCATACTCTAAAATTGATTGTACGAAAACAAAGATTAAAAAGCAGTCGACAATGGTTCATTAACATATTGATATGTATGCAAAATTATCTAACTTAAGTATTTGATTCAATGTTAGATTTAATCGATATTTTGCAGTTCTCATATTGTGTTTTCTCTCAAAAATATACATATATATATATTTATGCTTTACTTTGAATGGCTTGGACTTGTGTGTCTTTTATCCTGTCCAAAGCCTCATTGTGTCCACCTCATCCATTTACATTTTGTTGATTTTGTTCAATTTATGTTTTTTGTTTTTGTTTTTGGCTTATAGCAGCATCTCAGCTCTAGTGCAATTTTATTACATCTACTTTTTGTCCATCTTTAACAGGAAATTGTTATGAATAAGTGCCTTTGTCTTTTTAAAGGAGATATAGGAGTGTTTGCGGAGTTGGCTTAAAAAATGAGGAGAAATAAGGAATCCTTCTCCTTCCACCTTATTTCCAATGGATATTATTCCCCAGTATTCTATGAATCCATATACCATTATTTGAATGTCTTCTTTACTTTTTGTATGCATAGGTACAGCTCAGCACTACAGCAAAAGTAGTTTTATTAGTGCAATAAGAAAATTGTGATATGCCTGAAATCATATTTGATTCTTTTTTTTTTTTTTTTAATCAATATAAAAAATATATAATTATTGCTAAAGCCTTATTTTGGAGCCCCAGATCCATAATTTCCAATGAATCACAATATTTTCAATCATCTTTTATCAATAGTTCTTGTTGTGTGAGTGATCAGCATAATGATTTTTTTTACTTTATCCATTATACTTCAAAGTGAATTATATTATATGAAACATTATTGGCCTAAATGAAGCTTTTCTCTTTTCTATTTTTATTTTTCTCAAGGGACTTATTTCTTTAGATCTGGTGTTGCTGTGATTTATTTGATTGATATAGCAATCATAAGCATTCCTATATATATTCAATATATGATTGAGTTGTTGTTTTTTTAATTACACCAATATGCCCTTAGATCTATTTCAGTTTTATTCCCTTTAAGCTTCTAAAAGTTGCAGAAACAAGGGAAAAGGACACAAAATAAATCAGTTAATTTGACATGCATTGAGTGAATGGTATGTCATTGTACACTTATAATCATGCAGAGCAGCTAAACAGAAGAGAGTGCAGTGAAGTAAGAAATGAATTACAAGTCTCTTGGTTTAAAAAAAAAGAAATCAGTTGGAACTGGAAATTCTTTTAATATAATATATCACTCACACTTGCATTTGCCCCTTTCTTCTTCTTTTTTTTGTTTTGTTTTTGCAGTTGTTTGGTCAACCATTTTATGACATTCCTTTTTTATTTTTAAATTGAAACCATGTTTAGCTGTTGCATGTGGATGGTGTTTGGCTTGCTTGTAATTGTAAAATACAGTTCGTATATCAAGGAGTAATGATTGGTTTTCTAACTTTCATTCGTGCATTTTATTGTCATCCGCAGACATTTATTTTGCCATCAAGCAAAGAACTTACACAAACAAAAAATGTTTGAAATGACCCATTTTCCCCACAATTGCCGCTCACAGAGAGATCGTCATTTATTATAAGTACCTGCATTGCACATTGGGAGTAATTGTATGCATGACATAACTACTTCATGAATTAGGCGTCTGCTTAAGAATGTCAACATTTTTGTAATACACCTTGGTGGAAGCTAAAAGTGCCCAGTAGCAATGTTTTTCTTACTAAAATATTTGACATTTAACTCTCTCATGACAGAGATAAGCTAGATGAGGATATGAGTTTACACACAATACCATATTTCATGTAAGAAAGAGAATGGAGCATGTCCTTAAGTTTAAACCTGAACTATTTTCCAAACTGGCTTATTCTAGGACATGTGTAAAGTCTCATGGTTGTCAGCTTACATAAAATATAGCTGGTTGTGATCCTAAAGTGCTTCTCAATCTTTTCAATATTACTTGAATGTGCTCATGTTCCTTTAGTTGTACAATACACTCATTTTGTTGTTTACTTCCATCATTGTTTGATTCATTTTTTGCTTCCTCTTAATATGGTTGAAATCCTCAAACATTGCCATAAGAAGCCCCAGTTGTGCTCTCCCACCCTCTTTTAAAAAATTTTAGTTTGGCCCATAGAACTTCCACTTGCATTAAGATCCAGCTGTCCCTATATCTGGGAGTTGGGTTTTAAATCCATGACATGTCTTTATTCAATATTCTGATGACAGTGATGGCAAATGCCTCTGTCTGTCTCATTCAATGTGATTGACTTGTGAATTGTGATGCCTGGATGAAAGATTTAAAATTAATAACATGCAAAGGTTTTTCTGGGTATCATATGGAAAGAATATGAATGGCCTGTAGACCTGGGCATCATTGAAAGAGTTGTAAACGCTACTGATGCTCAATGTTTGCTCTCATCATTGTTTTGTCTCTCTCAGAAAATGATTTCATTGATTTATCTGTCTTCCTACCTGACTATTGAAAATATGATTCATTTATAGACTTATGTATAATTTCTAATCATCTCAAGGTAAAGAATTGTTTTTTTCTTTTCTTCTTTTTTTTTTTTTAGTATGGAGATTTAGGACTCTGGCTCTCTGCACCAAAGCCTTTTATAGCTCTAAGTATACCCTCACTCATGTGATGGAATCATGTGTGGATAATTTCTGGTTAACCACTTAAAAATCAATAGGCTTCTTCTGTGATCAGTAATTTCTTTTTCTGTTTTTCTTTTTTCTTTTTTTTTTTCTAGAAAAACCAGTTGAGACAATTATTATTGTTTAAAAAAAAAAAAGAGAGACAAAAAGATCTAGAGATATGAAAGTCACTCAATTTGTTTGTTCTTGCCTTATCTTCTATTCCATGAATATACCTGAAGAAATGTTGCTGAAATGCCTAGGAGCTTGTGATTTGAAGTTATGTATTAAGTAAGAAACAAATGATAACACAAATTTCTACCTTTATGATATAGGTTTTATACAAATATAAAATTCCCCTGTCTTCCAGTCCCTGTCAAATCCACTATTATACTCTTATTCTCATGTGCCTTCTCTGTCATTGAATATGTGCCTTCTCTTTCATTGAAATGTGTAATAAACCCCTTCATTGCAACACTGCCATGACTATTACACATTCATCATTTGTTTAATCTTCAAAGAGATAAATTTCATGCATCTCTTTTATACATTTGTGTTTTCATCTTGATAATTGCCTGGTAGTTTATTTGAAGACCTTGGTATAATAGGCGAAACAAACATTCCTTGAAGAATTTGTATTAACAGACAATTGCAAGATTAATTTTTAAAAGCTAGATCTACATCTTATTTAATCATTTGAAAAGAATATATTTTCTTCCTTATGGCAGTTCTGTTACAATTTTGTTTCAGGATGCCTAAAACTCATAGATTGTTTTGGATCAATATGGATAGCTCCAAGGGTAGCACGTATCAAATGGGAGTCAAGTGTTTTACCAGAAAGAAAATGTTTTGTGGAAATAATCTACATTAGATTGTCACTTTTTAGTAACATATGATCACAATGGCTGGATTCAGATTACGACTATGACCCGTCTTTTTTTATTTTTCCTGTGAAGGAAAATGTATTCATTCAACCTTACTAAGAAGGTAATGCAGTAAGATTAAAATGGAAAAAGTCCCATGTTTTGTTTACAGGGTAACAGTAAAAAAAATTAATTTAGAACCCTGACCTTTTCTGGAAACGGTGCTGCTGAAACATTTTCGTTGAGACGTGTAATTTATACATACATTTGGTAATATAACTCAATTGAAACATGTTTCCCTTGTGAGTAAACAAAGTACACAAATGTCTTTTTTTTTCATAAAAGATCAGTGTTTAGTTTTAATTCCATGGAGTAATTTTTTAGCACCAAGGAACACTTTAATTATGTAAAGACTACCTACCAAAATTTGTATTTTTGATTTGATCAGTGTTCCCAATGGCAACAATTTCATGTTCTTATTGTGTTTTTAAAGAAGCACCTAGAAACTCAATAATAGCGTTAATCACATACTTAAGTTATAGCCAGTCGCAAACCTTTAACTCTGACTCCTTTACCAATGTTTCTGATTTTGTTTGACAAATTGAGAGTTAATTTTCCTTTAGCTGTTTGCAATATTATGAGTTCCATGTAAGAAAGACAGTTGTGCAAGACACTACATCTTGGTTTTGATCAAATTTGAGATGACCTTGTTTTTGATTTATGATTTTGGTGTATTCAGTTGGGTTTATGCTAAAGATTTAAAGTTAAACTGACTGAGATGTCTCATTAGATAGAAAACCAGACTTTACTTTGTACTTTTGTGCCTTTCATCACCCAGATAGGGTTACCATGAGCTTTAGCTCCTGTCCTTCACAGTTGGAAGTCAGTCCTAAAATCTTTATAAATGTGTTCCTTGTACACCCATCAGTTTTATCCTTCCTTTTTTTTAGTATCTTCCTCTTTTCATTCATCTTCCCTGGATTCCTTAAGAATAATCTTGAAGCCAAGGCCACAAAATTCCTTTACTTGGCTTCTTCATTCCTTTATAACTTTAAGGAGGGTAAAGCACATATGTATGATATTGATTGTTGGTATTAGCCCTGTCACTTGCGGTGGGGGGGGGGGGGGTTTGAATGGTAACTATTTTTAACTAAGCTTTGTTTTGGAGTATTCAATCAAAGTTAAGGACTTTATTGAAGATTACTTCGATCGGAAATGTTTATGGGGTCTGCTCCCTTTGTGTCCTGAAAACAGTTATTTATAGTCTGTCCACAAACTATTGCTGACATTCTCCTTCCTATATCTTTAAAACCTTCTGTTCAAATGTTCTAAGTTTTACATGTGGTCTTAAAGTTTTAGTGACCAAAAGGTTTTGGAAATATTCTGGTGGTAACAGATGTAGTTTTTTTTTTTTTAAAGCAGCGAATTTCTTTGATGTTATGTGACCAACACATCATTCAAGTGTCAACCTGTAAAACTTCTACCGTAGGCCTAATGCTACATACATAGTAAGACAAAACAATTATTGAAAATCATGACACAGTTGTTCCTCTTCCTAAGAGTGTTCATTACCAATGCAAGAAGCATGCAATACATGAATTTTTCTATACTACAGTGTATTACAGGAATATTTTCATTACATGAACATAATTTACTGTAACGCTTTTTTTTTTTTTTTCCACTTTATAAGCTAAGGAGACCCCAAATTATACTTCTAGAATGTAGGCCTCCGTGGCTAAATGATAAATGGTGGTCACGTGTCAGCACAAGTCGAGAATCAAGAGGTATTCCACATGGTCAGTACAAGTGTGCATGACCGTATGGGTTTGAGCCTCACCTGGTGCGGCGTTGTGTCCTTAGGTAAGGTACTTCGCTGTACTTACCTCACTTGATTCAGGTGTGAATGAGTACCTGGCCATTAAGTCAGCGCTGTCTATGTCTGGAAAAACGGATTTGCGCCTAACAGGCTGCAAGTCTTGCTCTAAATGTTCTGTGTTGCTGTTGGTCAGGGGA
>JAOWAY010449006.1:0-13258 GCA_028565895.1 Goniobranchus geometricus | reverse complement strand
GATCAACATCCTGATGGGTTTTGGGGGTGGGGTGAGGAGGGGGGAGGGTTTGGGCATCCACATATAATTATGTCCTGTCCATATCTGTCAACAATACTTTTTTCTGTCATTTGTATCATTATTTCCTTTTTTCAAAGATATAAATTTATCTCTAATCACTACATCGTCTTCTTGCGTTAACTGCTCCGAGTTTTAGTTTTTGCCATTATCAGAAATGTCCACAAGACTTATTAGATGTATTTGATAAATTGTTCTTATTATTATTGACATAAGCCTGACCATTGATGAGACTTAAACGAAGCTATTTTTAGTAAGCTAAGTGAATTTTGTTATAAATCTGTTTCAGATACCAGCAGTGATTACCTTATTTATTTCTGATGTAAATGATGTTGAGCCCCAATTTGTGAATCTCCCATATGAAGTCACTATCAATGAGGTACACAAAGTTCTCTTGTATTCCTTTTGTCTTTTGCATTTCATAGACCTAAATATACACTTCAGGGTTCAAACATAAATCAGTGTGTTTTAACATGAAACAGAGGATAAAGAGACTGCATTACTTTTGGAACATCTCCTAAGCTGACTGCTAAAAAATGAAAAGAATCAAGACATCTTGTAAATGTTTACCACCACTTTTCAGCTCTGAAATTATAAATCTACATTTTGTATGAAAGGATGAGAAGTTAAGATATTATTTCAATTTCCTTGCATTGATGGACCATAAAAGCAATACCAGGCCATATTTCTATATAAATAATTGTGGACCGCTGGTTACATCTGTCATTTTTCCTCTTAACCAGTTTACCAAAGAAAAATCAGTAACCAGGTGAAAGTCAAGGATATCCCGCAGATTTTCATATTCAGACCCTATAAATAAATTATGAATATTATTGATATTTTTCTAATCCATTGATACATAAAGTGATTTATTAAAAGGAAACAAAACAATTCAAACTTTCCCTTTCCCTTTTCAAATCCTCGGAGCTATATGAGTGTTTGATTTTGCAATTTAGGAAAGAGCCCTGTTAACCAAGTAGATAGTGCAGCAGGCTTTTTATCTAGGGTTTGGTTCCTGTAGTGGGCAATTTCTTATTTTTGTTAAAACTAAATTCCAAAGATATTTGTTTTGTCCTTTTAATCATGGGCAAGGCTGTACCCCTCTACTATATTCATAAAATTGGACTTTTTTTTTTTTTTTAGATAAAAGAATTTGACTCACATTATCCTGGAATCTGCTAGGGCCTCAAAAATGAACATTTTTACATGAATGACAAAATATCATTAAAAGTAAAAAAAATTTCTGGATCCCCTCAGAACACCCCTCCAGGCACTACAATATTTAGCCGCATTTCTGCCAATGATCCTGACAATGGAAAAGGAGGAGCAGTATCGTATACCATGGAAGTATGAAAAATTTTTCTTTACATAGAGAAGAGGAAGGAAATTTTATAATATGCGAAAAGAAATATATATGTGTTTTAGTTTTTTACGGAAAGACACTGTACCTTTTGTGATTTGAAAATGTTATATTGTAAATTCTTAAAACCACATTCTTAGATTAAACAGTCATTTAAATACTTTTTTTTTTTATTAGACAGAAATAGTGACATCCTAAAAGACAATCAAATGAAAGTACTTGGCTTCTGAATTTATTTACTTCTTTACAAATTTCAAAATTGTAACTATTTTTATCATCAGCTGCGAATTTTAGCCATATTGATATTGCATTGTGAGAGCCAAGCTCTAATTTTGTCTATGCCTCTACAACACGATGTTGTTAAATTTTGATAAAAAGCAGATTGAAAATATTTATTCTTTTTATTTTCTCTTTTCAGTCAAATGCCCAAGTAAGTATACATTTAGATTTTCATTAATTTCATAGAATAAATTGTATATTTTGAGTGTGTGATGAAAAAGAAAATGAATTATTGCTTTAGCAAATCTGCAAAGGTTGATTAAAGACTATGAAAATGAAATGCAATAGATATAGCTCATAATAATTTTAAATCTTCATAATCTTGTGAATTATATCGAGCTTCAGGTCTTATAGTGAATAGGTTGTATTGGATATTGTTATAGCTATACATTATAAACATGGTAGTCTGATACTGCCATCCAGAACACATTCTTTTTTTTATTCAATTGTATAACAGGTAATGTTTTCAATTTCTTTTGATTTTGTTTGGGGTTTCAATGGTTTAAAATTATTTTAGAATAGAATTCTGGCTTGCTTGCAAATACCTCTTTTTTAGGATTATACATTGATCTAATCTATATATCATTCCAGATTTCTGTTAATGTTCTTTCATTCATATTATACTTCATTTTTAATTTTGTTTTTATTTAGATTATATGGGCTTTCAGGCAGCCAACTTGTAAATCCTATTATAAGTTTGCATAGTTCATTTTGTACTCATTTAGAAAAGTCCCAAAGTACATGAAGTTGTATATTTATTCAGTTTCATCATATGCTTTCAGGTTGCAGACGAGGAATACCTCACCACATTTCAAATAAGTCAGTACAATGGAAACATAACTCTTCTGCGTCCCCTGAATTATGAAAAGCACAGTTACTATCAGTTCAAAATAACAGCTGAGGTAAGTCACATTTGAGATTCATTTAGTTTACTTCACACTCTGTTTGATACACAAGCAATAATGAAAAAAATTGTCACCATAGCTGGTCATCTTCACTTTTCAAATTGTCCTCACAATTATAACTACTCATTTCTTCATATTCAGCAATTGAAATTACAGCTTCAATCATATAAAATTTGAATGTCATCCTGTATCAAACTTAAAAAGGTGAATGACATTTGTTTTGAACTCCTTTTCAAGTTGACGTTTATAGTAACATTTACATTGCCTGAATGTATTTTAGACATTTTGGTCCCTGATATTTTTTTCTGATTGTTTAGACGTGTAATCGCATCCTCCATTTAAAACCAAGACTTCTTATGTGATTCATACTTGTTCATTATATTGTGTGATTACCAGCCTTATCTCATCAAAATAAAATTATGCTTGATGAAATATGGAATATGCTCATTGACCTAGCCTAACTGCAGGACTTTTCATTGTAATCTAACTGTAGGAATTTTCATTGTAATCACTTGAATTCACAGGATGGTGATGGTTTATCTGGAGACCCTGCTCGTTTTGTGGTCTATGTTTTAGATGTGCAAGACTCTCCTCCAAATTTTGTCAATCTGCCTTACAGTATTCAAATTGACGAGGACACGCCTCCTGTAAGTTAGCTGCATCATTGTCCTTGGCAAATGCAACATCATTTCCTGTTTTGAATATTTCAAACTTTCTGAATTGATGAAGTGTATGCAATAATTGATAGCAGACACATAAAACATGGCTTCAGGTCAAATCTCATTATTAGTGTGCTTTTAAGAAGACCTTGTAATTGTTAAAGGAAAGGGAGGGAGAATTGTTAAAATTTATCCCAGATACATTAGGTTTCAATCATTCTTATGAAAATATTGATATTTCCTCCTTCTCATAAATGATTCAGTATCTCATCAAAACTATGAGATAAAATAATCTTTTTAAAAAGTGTTTGGGATGGAAGAAGAGAAATGAAGAAAACAGAATGCATGTCAATAAGTCAAAGGGAAATTCTTTTTCCTGTTTTAATTTCAGGGAAGTTCCATTCAAACAGTATTAGCTGTCGATGGAGACAGTGGTATCCCAAACACAATCACATACAACTTTAAGAGTGGTGAGTTCTTTGTAATGCACATAAATAGACTGAGATCATAAAAGGAAAGAAGCAATAAATCATTAGTTCTGATTGGAATGTAAAATATGGATGAGGAGAGCAATGCAACGCCACTTATGATTTTCACAGTCCTGGTCACAGTACCTACCAAAAAAAAAAAATCATAATGATTATATAAACTGCAATTTGAGATTCTGAAGTTTTTCAAATGATAGATAGCTTGATCCTCTAAAAAACTCTTTCTTGATTAAATGTCCATAACCTTAAAAGTCAGAGCTGATTGAAAATTAATTCTTTCCAGATAACAATACCAATTTGATCATGATTATTTAACAAAGATTTCACTGAAGTTCGAATGTCAGTTCTTTGTTTCATTTTAAGCGTTAAAAGAATACAGAAAGGATTGTCAATATTTAAATCCAGGACAAATTTATATCAACAATCTGCAATGTGCATGAGGGATTGTGTTCTATGCTTTCCAGATAATTTCTCTTCTGAATTATTATTAGGCATCTTCTCTTTTGACTAATTCCATTAAGCTATTCTGTCTCCAGCATGTCGTGTGTAAAACATCCTTGTCTCACACACCAACTGCTATCATGTCCACCTGAATTTCCATTCACACATACTCTCTTTGGTCCTCTCTCTTACTCTTGTCTCGCAGTACTTTTTTTAGCAACTCTTACCCATGTACTCTCAATTTAGTCTTCAAGCATGCCCAAACTCTGTTACTTTGGGCTCTCTCACTTTCTTTCCACATGAACTGTTGACCTCTGTTTCTTTTCATTTTTTTGTATTGTCCAACCCACTGAAAAAACAGCATCTTCATTTCAGCAATAACTGATATGTCATAAATCTTCTAAAAGTACTGATATAAACATTGACAGAACATTTATTTTGATCTTTTTTTCAGGTGACTATGAAGCCTTTGATATAAATGCTGATGGAGTGATAACAATTAAAACTGCTCTTGATCGAGATTCCGACATCATGAGGAATAAAGGAGGAGTTTATGCGATGATTGTTCAGGTTCGTACATCAAACGAATTAGTATTACTCTATTGTGCGTAAGAAATATGCCAATTAAAGTATTATTATCATTCTTATTATTGTCAGTTTTAATACGGTTGTACTAGCAGTATATTGAAAGTCTTAATTCATGGGAAGTGCCAAATGGTAGCAACAAAAGTCTTAAAAGGTTAGCTGAGGACAGTAATGAGTGGAGGACCATGATTGCCAATGTCTGTTCCAGCCAAGATGCCTGAAGAAGAAGGAGAAGAAGACGAGCAGTAGCAGTTATCCAATTAGAAGAGTTTGTTATAAGACAAAGGTACCCAAATTATTTTAAAAGCAAATGTATTGCCATCATCCATTTTCTCCTAAGTATATGAAATCAAGAAAAATGGAAACGTTATTGTGTAGGACAGCATGATAAAAACAGAAATAAAATTATCTAAGGTTTCATTGGTCTATGACAGAGATAGGCATCATGAATGTACCAGATTTGAAAGCTGTCATGATCGTGATATAAGTATAAAGAGGGCTCATCTAGACAGCATTACATCCAATGTTTTGTTTTGATTCATAAGACTCTTTCATTTTTTAGGCATCAGAAGTCGTCCCTGCAGGACAAGTGAACAATGGTGAAACCACAGCCACAACGTTAGTAACTATCACTGTGAATGATGTCAATGACAATGCGCCTACATTTAATGAACTGCAGTATAGCGCAACAATTTTAGAAAACATGCAAAAGGATGTTCCTGTGGCTTTTCAAGGTAGCATTATGCAGGTGGCAGACATAGACCAGGTGAGGGATGATATTGATAGAGATTGATGCAATTTGATTGCATGAAGATAGGGGTGTGCTGTGATCATGATTCTTTTGATCCAAAGTATAGAGTTTCAATTATCCACATTTTCTGTTAGACAATTAATTAAAAAAGTTGTTTTCTTCTATGAATCTTTCCCTGTTGACGTTATCTTTGTTATCAAATTTTGATGACTCAGCTCCTCTGTGGTCATTTCTCTTTTAATTTGGTCAAATTCTTATAGAGTAATGCAATTTTATATTTCCATATCTTTTCAAAAATGAACATGTACTAAAAATAATCTCAGAACATTTTTTGAACAATTTACTCAAGTTATTTAGTGATTTGCTCTGATTTCTTTCCATTTTTAATTCACAGGGCAGAAACAGCCATTTCTTATTGACCTTCCAAAAAGGTGGTGAACCATATTATGATTTTGCACCCCTTCCTCAAGAGATTTATTCAGAGTCATCTGTTTTGATACGTGTCAATAATTCAGATGTTTTAGATTATGAAAAGAACCAGAGAATAACTTTTGAGGTAAATCAAAGGTTTCAGAAGAAGGAATTTGAAAAAGCAAAAGATTCTTTTGCTTGAATTTCATTGATTAGCTAAACCTTATTTCTTAACTTTCTAATCAAGTAAAATAAATATTGTTTGTTTGAATTCTTTTAGATCTAGGTGTAAATTAACAGCAACACTAGTTACTTTAAATTGGAGCTTTTGTAAAAATACTGAAATTTGCTGTGTTATGCTTGATCAAGGTAATATTTAAGATGACTATATTTTTCTCTTAACATGTAGATTCTTATAATTTACCCTAGAACTGGCCCCTGCAACTGGCTTGAAGTTTATTCCATCAGCAGTATTTTCAATAATGCACTATAGTGCATCATATACACACACACATGTAGAAGGTACCCTTGAAAATTGGCAAAGAGACTCATAAGTGCTCTCAAAGTTTGTACA
Organism: Goniobranchus geometricus; assembly: GCA_028565895.1. Classification (NCBI taxonomy): domain Eukaryota; kingdom Metazoa; phylum Mollusca; class Gastropoda; order Nudibranchia; family Chromodorididae; genus Goniobranchus; species Goniobranchus geometricus. Next base: position 6,748 of record JAOWAY010449006.1, on the reverse strand, counting down.
CTTCCAATTTTAATTCTAAATAGCCTAAGTAAATTTGAATTTGGCTTTGAATTTTCTTTTCGTTTTTTTCGTGGGAGTGTTTTATTCTATTTTGCTGAGTGTGTCATTTAGGTCAAGGTGATTCTAAATTCATATTTAAATGTATTTTCAACACACAAAGATTTTCATGACCATTATCTTTAAAGGGATTTTTTAAAATCATAAAAGGGCTTACAAATTAGGATAGAGAGTCATTAAAAACGCAAATCTTTTTTTTTTTCATTTTAATTTACTATCCATTAGTGTCAAGTTCACTGAGCCTTGAAATTGAAACCTGTGTAAGAAAGTGCTAATTCAAGACATGACAGAACCAGTAAGAGTTTCATGGATGTTTTAGTTTTTGTTTGTCACCTTTAAAGTATATTTTCAAAGTCAAGCATATTTTCTTTCTCAATCTATAGGTGGTTGCCACAGAGCTGGACACTATTGATAAAAGATCAAGCACCGCCACAGTTACCATTGACATTGAAGACATGAATGACAATGCTCCAGTTTTCAACAGCACTATTTTCACTGTTGAAGTTGACGAGAATTCATCAATCAATAAAAGAATTGCAACATTTCAAGTGAGAACAAAAAAAAAATATATATATATGAGTTTATGACATGCCTCTGCTACTGTTGATGATTTAGTGCTAAAGAATAAGAGATTTGCTAATTTAAGTTTGGAAAGTATGATGGATCTTTTAAAGATGAGTTGACTCAAACCTTATATTTCATTGTATTTATCCTATATTTTCTGAAAAGATAAAGTTACGAAAAACAGTGAATTTAACCCTTGTCTGCATAAGTAAGCCATTCTTGAAAATGGAGGGATCTGTGTGTATTGTTGATAATGTTTTCCAACCTGACTTATTTTTGCTGATGATGTTGACTGGAGGATAATGAGGAAGGCGGCAATTATCATTCTTTAGCATCACTTTACATGGCCTGTTTTGCAAGAGATTGAGAGATTTAACTACACCCACCTAAAGCTCCATTCTCGCCCCTTAATAGCTCTTTAGAAGGAAGAGAAGTTTTAATGTAATGATTTCCTTAAAGATACATGTGTATGTGAATGTGTGTGTGTGTGTGTGTGTGTGTGTGTGAGGGGGGTGGGGAGGCAGAGGCTATATTCACTGTTTCAGTACTGGCAAAATAATATTGATTTATAGAAAACAATTGAAATTGCATTATGAACATTTATCCCTTCACTAAGATAAAACAAACTTTTGATATGAATATATTGCTTCCTTTTATCATATTTATCAATATTCAAAACATAAAATTCATTTATTTACTTTTGCTTTCCCTGTTGAAAATTTGTCTCAAAGTTTGAGAAATAACATGTGAAACATAAAAGAGAGTAATTTCTTTTTCTCTTATGTTCTTGAAGGCTACAGACAAAGACTCGGGACAGTATGGTGATATAAAGTATTCCCTTAGAGGAGGGAATGGAAGGTTTGTATTTAAAATAATGTTTAAACTTTGACCATACAATTCAAGGCAAATTGTTAAATCATGGGATTATCTAAATTGTAAACTTTCTTTCCAAAGAGCTCCAAACATATCAAATTGTGAACATGTCGATTACTTTTTTGCTTTACTTCAGTCAGGGGTGCACTTTGTCATCACAATCATTATTGCAGGTTTTACATACATGAGGATCATGGACGGCTGATGGTGAGAGGTATTATTGACCGTGAGACAACAGAACAATACTACCTTACTGTAGAAGCCAAAGACGGTGGGGGTCTTCGTACTCCAGCTGAAATTGTTGTCAATGTGAAAGATGAAAATGATAACAAGCCTGTCTTCCGAAGGGATGATTACGAAGGCATTGTCAGGGAGAAAGAGGCAACATTTATTCGCCCATTAAAAGTTGAGGTAAAATTGTATTCCTTTTGTTTTATTTTTGCCATAAAAAATATCTTAGAGATCATAATAATGACTTTCAGAGCATTTATGTTCTTTGTCTGTATAATTTAAAAGGTTTTCATCGTCTAATTTTTAAAAATAATGCTTAATTACTTTTGCAGTTCAAATTTTGTGCAAACTTGTTTTTCAATTATTTGTGCTACATTTGTTTGTATTATACTTTTAATGTTCGGTGCAATTAGGAAAGGGGCTTTATAAATAAGCTTAGTTTTACTATTTTGTCAAGAGTAAGGATCTTTGTGAAAAAAAATGAAAAAGTTCAAATTAGTATTCCTTGTAGAATGCTTACTACTGTTTAATTTCAACTTTTGAGAGACAGTTCCGGTCATGGTGAAAAACAACAAATGAAATCAATGTAAATATTTATCAAAAGCTCACTTGTAAAAGACACTAAAGATAATATTATTGGTTTATTTTCAGGCTGTTGATAGCGATGAAGCAAATACCCCACAGAGCCAAGTAACCTATCAGATTGTAGAACAATCTACAGGCCTTTCAAGTAATTTCAGTATTAATCCAATATCCGGAGAGATTACTATTACAGAGCCTTTAGACTTTGAAAGATTAGACAAGTCTTTAAATGGTAAAGTGGTTCTCAAGGTGGAAGCATCTGACTCAGGAAGTCCACAACTTGCATCATCTGTCTATGTGAATATAACAGTGGAGGTATAAACATTATTTCACACTCAAGGCATTTGTAAATTATTATTTAATGTTTTTCTTTACTACAAATTTTATACATATGGCTTTCAATCACTTATGATAAAGGATGAAGGAAAGTTTAGAAAACAATAAAATGTAAACTTGTGCCTCTTTACACAGAGCATAAGAAGTGCAGAAATTCATTAATTCAGATTAGATTACAGATTTAAGGGCTCAATGTATAGGTGTGGTAACCTTTAAATGCCCTGTCATAAAATGATTACAAGTAACATGATCCATATAGACGAGAAATTGAAAAACCTTTAAAATATAAAATTATGAGATGTCAGAATTATTCATCAAATATTGTTTCAGGAGCTCTTTATCAATAACAATCTTGAAGCTATTCAGGGAACAAGAATTTTTCCTTTCATATTTAAGACTATTCCACATTTTTATCGTGCGAAAGATAAATGAATTCTGCCTCATTTGTGTTGTACAACCCCTGGTGTCGAACTTGAATTTGTCACCTCCAGTTAAAGTTGTATATGAATAATCGAAGAAATCAGTAAAGCCAATGTTATCTTTGCCAATTTGTAAAGTTGTATCAAATCACCTTTTTTCTGCTGTATTTCAAGGAAGGAAGTTTTAATGTATTCAATCTCTCCCTAATATGTCATATAACACAAGATTGATACTTAAATTGTGACCCGCCTTGAACATTTTCAGTGATGATTGATTGTCTTTTCAGTAAAGCGCTCTGAATCAATTGCACTTTTCAAGTATAAGTCGATTAATGCAGGCTTTTGGCTTTAAAAGATCAGAAAAGTCTGTTAAATAGCAAAGTGGTTCTCAGAGTGGAAGCATGATATCTCATCACGTTGTAGTCAGATCTTGTCCTACAACATGTATCCAAATACATGAATTATTTTGATTTCATTATCCTATTCCTCTTTTTCTGACCTCTCTTCCAAGTTTTGCTAAAGTTCAAATAGTACAAACAGGTTTGACAGTTGAATTATAGAAGTGTTATCTTTTGAACTTTGTTTCAGGATGTAAATGATTTCTCTCCCGTCTTTCTTGAACAAGAATACACGACAAACATTCTTGAGAATTCTACAGAAGGTACATTTATGTCTTTTTTTTTTATTTAAGAATGGAGATACAATGAACTGAACTCAATGAACAGTTTAATGTCATATGTTTCCATTATCATTAAAAACTGCTCAATGATCAAAAGATCAGCAATGACTTACTTTATTGTTTTGGGGTTGGGTTTTTTTTTTTTTTCATTAAAAAAGTGTAGGGGTAGGAAAGTGAAATAAATTCCTTATCTTTTTGAATGGAAATTATTTAATATAACCATTAAAATTTAATGAGCTTAAGAATTTTTCAGAATATCCATTATTTTTATATACTCAGAGTCAATAATCTTGAAGGAAATTTGCTTTAACTTCATATTGTCTATTTCCTTCATTCTCTCTGTCGATCTGTCTTACTATCAAGTTTCAGCAGTTTTTTTCAATGTATATTGGATTATTTTTATGCACAGTAAATATTGTATTATCATAACATAATCTTTTTTTCCCATCTGAAGGATATGTTGTCTACACTGTCTCTGCCCAAGACTTTGATGGGACAGGTCCAAACAATGATTTCATTTACCGCATAGAAAGTGGAGCTTTGGACAAGTTTAGAATTGATTTTCAAACTGGAGAAGTAAAAGTGGAAACAGGAGCAGACCTGGATAGAGAGGCGCGTGATGAATACACTCTTACATTGTCAGCTATTGATAGAGGAACTCCCCCTCTCACAGGCTACTCAATTCTAAAGGTTTGGTTTGATATTGTAGTTGTTTTTTTGTCGATAATTTCATATAGTTTAAGAAGGTAAACAGTGATGCATTGGTGTGAGTTTTCACAGCAGTAATAATGCTGCCTGTAGTTGTAGGTAGTAATTGTAGCAATTGTAACAGAAGCAACAAGATTTTGAGAATAGTATCAGGAGTGCTGAATCTGCAGCAGTAGCAGAAGTGATTGACGTTTTAGTAGAGTAATGCCAATAATTGTAACAATAATTAAGATAGAGTAATTCTCATGTGACCAACAATAATTTCTATGAAAATCATACTTTTTGATTTGACTGGAATTTAAATGATCATTGTCTCAAATCAAGCCGAATGTTAAAATTTTAAGATTACTGTAGCATTTAATTCCACAACTCATCAATTCAGATGTTAAAGGTACATATAGAGGCTGTCATGTTGCTGTATATTATGAGCCATTTGAAATGTCAGATGGCACGTATAGCTATCGCGCAAAGACTTGTGAATGAGGCAACACATCATTGGATTCTTCAGCGTATAGTGAACTAAATAATACTGACTTACAAATGAATATTTGCTTTAGAGGTTTAAGTCAATGTACAACAAACATATATTTTTGTGTATTTTATGTATCAGTTTGAGATTTTTAAAACGACAAGGGGGCAGCAGATCGTGTACAAATATAGAACACTTTGGGGTTCCTCCAACACAGATGCTTCCCAATGGAAATGGAGCTTAATATGAACATTTTCATAGAACAATGCAGTTCTAATAGAGTTTGAGCTTGACATGATCTGTGTCGATCATTTCATATAGTTTAAGGAGGTAAACAGTGACGCATTGGTGTAATCACAGCTTATACTTTGCTCAGCTTAACTCTCTTTAATCAGGTGCAAATAAATACCTGATCACTTAAGACATCATTGTCCTTTCTTAGAAACTAAATTTTTAGCACCTAAGTGACTTTGTTCAAATATTTTGTTCAAAGAATTCCAGGGTATGGCTGGCCAGGGGAGTAAAACATATTTGTAAAGATCAATGAGCTTGTTTTCACTTAGGACTTACAGTCATGTTAGTAGTTGTAAAAGCCATTATTGTTACTCTTATTTTAGTTGTACTAGTAACAGCAGAGACAATAGAAGGCAAGCCTACAATTAAGGGTGAGAAACAGAAAGTAGTATCACATACAATGTCTTGACTTGATTAAATATTATTAGTACAAAGTCAAAAAGTTCCATTCTAACCTCACTTGATTATGCTCTGGCAGAGGTGATAATTATGAAAATTGCCACTACTTAGTTAGAAGCTATGATCTTAAAGGAAGAAGAAGAAATTATGGGTTACTCAGTGAAAGAAATGACAGGATATAAACATCCAATGTTTTGGAACAGGGTCCTTCTTCAGATACATAACAAAACAGAACAAAGCAAAGCAAAACAAAACAAAACAGAAATAGATATCAAGATGAAGTTAGCAAATTAGAAACCTTAGCTCTTTCCATTTTCTTTGATGGACCATATACCTACTGATAAAAAGCTTAGCTTTTATGTTTTAATTTGATTTGCTGACCTCTCATCAATTGCTCAAAAGATGTCTTTTTTCTTTTTGTCTCTTCATACCTGGAGAAAGACATTAGTCTGAAATGTGATGTGTTTTGATCCTGATAATCTCTTTCACTGAGTAAACCACTACATTATAATATATTTATGCATATTGACCCAGACAGAATCAAATTTAGATGCCTTTGATTAAGTAAAATTGCCATTGCACATTCATTTAGATTAAGACTTTTGTTTTCAGATTCATCTGGATGACATCAATGATGAGACACCAGTATTTGAACCTGTTAGCCAAAGAATTGATGTAGTTGAGAATGAAAGTGTGGGAAATTCTATAATTCAATTTACTGCAAGTGACAAAGACTTGGATAGCAATCTGTTTTATTCAATTGGACAAGTTTCAGCATTTGCAGAAGATGATGAAGACCTTGATGCAGATCAAACTGGTGTTATTGTAAGTTTCATTACACATGCTGTATTATCTTCGTCAGCCGCACCACCCATAATAACTACATCCTTAGCTTTTGGGATGAAGGAGGCTTGTGTCATGAAATATAGACAAATGTATGAAGAGGAAGCCTGCTTCAATTAACCAATGCAATAGTAATTCAAAGTATTTGATGATGTACAGTGTTTTGGCACCCACCACCACTGACTCCACCCCATTTATTTTACTCAGACAAAAGTACAACTGCACGCGCCAGGACATAATTTTACTTTGACAAAGTCCTAACTGCAAACATCCGTACAGTGGAAACATTTGTAT
>JAOWAY010448895.1:0-13260 GCA_028565895.1 Goniobranchus geometricus | reverse complement strand
TGGTCAATTTAGGTTAATTGGGATCAGTTGCATGTCCGACTCAATGAAGGGGCAAACTTTTAATGTAACTGGCCATAGATGATCTAAAAGTATAAGAAGTCTAGGTGAATGTGGAGCCTATGGGAATGTATTTAAAATATAATGAGAATTAAAAGATTTAGTTCCCTACTCTTTTTGAAATACCTTTCCTCAGAGATTATACAAGTGTAGCATTGATCCCCTGACCTCATTCAGCTCTCTCCTACTCATGTCTGGGATACAACTGGCAATTGTTTCAAATCACAGTAAAACTCTAACAAAACTGCATGCAAAGGACTTTTCAAAATGTGCTGTTGTGTCAGAGTGCTGTTATAAGAGGAGCAGCTAAACACAGCCATAGAAAATATAAACCATTTTCTTAGATTCTCTTCCTTGACTGGAAAATCAATGAGGCTGATTCCGTAACCCAAGTCAAGCAAGGCAGCACTGAAATTAGGCATGGCAAAAACAAATGAGAACCAGTGACTTCCGACTATCATTATGCTCCCCATCATTAGGTGCTCTCCATCCCTGTTTAAAGGCAAGTGTTTTCTATTTCTAAAAGTTGCACTGGCATGATTCATGAGACCCAGAAGAATGGGAAAGTCAGATAGGGAGGCAGAAAAGCCCAAGGCAGGGGTTGACTACATAAGCGGGGCTTACATCATTCTCTTCGGTCTATCATAAAGTGACCCTAAACACTCAGGCACGGCCCCAGTCCTGGACTAAGTGCTGGAACTTACTTAATACTATACGTCTAGTTTGAAATTTCATAAGGCCTCGTCTGAGGCGGGGACTGAGGCCAGATCTTTAGTCTTACCAAACATTTTCACCTCAGTCCTGGCGGTAGAGGGTTTGAGGTTGAAAAAAATTGCAATAAAGTAACGATTTTCCTATTCCACTATTCAAATTCATGTTAAGTGTCAAATTTACCTTATGTTTGATACAAACTACAATGTACTTATTTTCTGTGGGTGTTAAATGAGATTTTAATTTAAAATTAAGTCATCCAACTTTGCACAGCATGAACTTGTGTCACTGACATGGTCAAGGGCATGGTTGCACACAATGTGGGTGGAGGCAGGCGGAGTTGCAGTTGCAAGTGTCATTGTATGTAGTGTTGTACCTAACAAGGAGCCATTTTTTTGCCCAAATTCTCCTGCTTTTTTTTTTTTAATTCACTCTTCTGGAGTATTGAATATATCACCAAAGCACAAAGACAAGTCTGGTTTTGTATCGCAATTGTCACAACACAGAACTGAAAACAAAATGGCTTCCACACGGCTGAGATAGAGGCGTGAAAAATTTCATACGTCAGACCTCGCTGTGTACGGATAAAAATATCATACGGCCAAGCTTTAGTCCGGGACTGAGGTCGCACCTGAGTGTTTAGGGTCACTGCAGATGATTGCAGCACATAATAAAGTGGTGCTGGCTTGGCTAGGGAGAAAGGTCAGAAAGAACAAAAAAGAGAGGCATGTTAAAACAGAAAGAAGGGTTGTAGGATCTGCTTGAACAGATGTATTTAATTGTATTTAAGAAAGTAAAAAAAGGGGTGTTATAAAAGTGTGATTATACTGTTTGCCATTATAACCCTCGCTCTTATGGTAATTCTGTGCATGAAGTGTTCATTTTAAGTAACGAACCGAGCCGACAGTCTGGTTTGTTTGGCTGATCCAAAAACCTAAGTTTGTTGCCAAGTAACGATTCTATGATTTTAAATTAATTTGGCCTCAGATTTTCTCGGCTGAGTTGGTTGTCAAGACAGCGCCTTTTTTGTTTTGTTTTTTAAATTCACACACACATAAATGAGCCTGATAATTGTCTTTCATCCCCTCCCCGCCTCTGATGAAAGATTGAGCTTTTCGTTTAATCATCACCCACTAAACGCATTGGCTCTGCATGAGTTGGTTTGGGTTGGTGCCTGCCTGAAATCAAGTTAGGATCAATCTCACTGATTTTTCATAAATGTGGTCGGATAAGGTATGAGTCAAAGACACTATTTAATCAGCCCGCCACTAATAAATAGATTTGACTGCAAATGTACAATCAAAACTAAACGTCCCATCCATTCTCTTCATGGAAATGTTTTTAAAATTTTTCTTATATTATTCATCTCTTAGATCCACCAGTGCCAAATTACAGAATCAATAGTACAAAGAAACTGGTTTACTTTTATATTTGCATGTGTGACCTGGTGGGATCAAGCCTCCCTTGTGCAGTCAGGCTCATACCCATAAATCACCGAAGTTGTGTCCTTAGGCAAGGCACATTACTCCACTTACCTCACCCTACTCCGGTGTACTTGTTTTTATGGCATTTTAGGGCTCTTTGGACTACACAGATCATCTCAGCGCCCATTGAAACAGTAAGACAAAAGGCAAGTTTAAAGGAAGTATTGGAGAGGAAAAGATTTTCAAATGAGGAAAAGAAGTTGCAAAAAAGGGAGATAAGCATTTCAAATAAACAATAAGCATACATCATATTATAAAACTGAAGGATTTCAGTGCATTGAGGTGACAGATTGTCAAGCTCAGGCAAGTCTATGGGTGGTGGCGTATGTGTTTATAATAATGATAATTGGTGCCATGACAACAATGTTTATGAGAAGGAACACATGTATTATGAAAACATTGAATTTCTCCATGAAAAACATGACATGTAGTACGCACTGCCAAACCAGTTCGAAGTAAATTCTTAACAAATCAAATGGTGCCTATTAAGGGTACAAATATGTAGGTCATGTTACAACAAATCAGATAGCCTCAAGGCCAAATACTACTTGAAGGAGTTATATTTCTTCTATATTGCCATTTTGGCCCCGCCACCATCAAACATGCACATGCAGTCAAGCTATGCTGTTTGGATGCAGGATTTTATTTTCTTGAGTCACCTATTGGTTATCAGCAACCTGATCAATCTGCTCAAGAAATGACATAATTTGTATTTTTTGGACCTACTTCAAAGCAGGGGAGTGTTTGATGTTGAGCATGCTGATGGATTGAATGGCAACACTAAATGTCCTTTTGTGTTGGTGATCAGAGATGGGTCGTAAGGAAAAAGATCAAAATTATATGAACTAAGAAGGGGTGCTCATCATGAACCTTAGAAACATGAATGTTTGGAAATCATAGCTTTTCACTCTGTGACTTTAATGTGCTATAAGAGAGATAACAGCATTATATCAAGATGTTCCAAGTATATGAAGTCAGTTGTAATTAACCAGTGACTTTTGGATGGAACTAATTCTGTTTATGTGAAAAGGTTATAATTATCTTAAGAGTGACTTGGCAGCATGAGCTAGTCATGGGTAATTCAATGCAAGAAGAGTATATCCCAATTTTTCATGGTTTGCAGCTCTTGGTAATTCTAACATTTCCTGAAGACTGAACATTCTTCAAATAAAAACCCCTACAAAAACAACAAGCCTTGAGTAAATGACTCCATTAGCACTAATAATTTGCTAACATAGCATCTTAATCTTTATCTGTATTAATGCTTGTGGTGAAGTTGAAAAACTCCTGATCATATTTTGCAGGTCTGTTTACGTAAGATTTCCAAACATACAACTCTTTTTTCCTGTGAGTCATTCACAAAATCAAACAAAAAATTAACAATTTGAAATGAAAACTATTTTATATATTTAATTTGCACATAAAAATTGATACAATGAGAAAACAGACTCAAAGTGAAATCTGACATATTTAAATGTACAGCATTAGTATAATACAAAGTCTTGTAATAATAAAAAAAAAAACCCAACAAACTGAGTATGTTACTCGGGATTGCATAAATTACTGGTACTTAATAAGTGGACAAAATAGAAAAAGGTAAAAACATTTTACTTACATTCATTCTATGATTGAGTCTTTTAACAAAAAAAGTAATAATAACAGTTATGAATGAAATCATAAAAAGTTTACATTTAAGTATGTCACATATCTGTAAATATAAATATGTCTCCAAACTATTGTGTCATTAAAAATAGGCTTAAGCTTTGCTATTCAAGGTCTGGAAAACTTTGAAACAAAAGGTAATACACTGAACATGCATTGGGTACACTGAACATGTAGTATAGGGTACAAAAATTATTTTTAGAGTGAAAAATATTATCAAAGTGCAGATCAGAAGATAAATTAAATTAAGAATCTTGACGTAAAAATAATACAACGAAATGCACAGCAAGGAAATGAAAGATTTATGGTAAAATTGTCATGTGGTCAATGGATCCATTTTATTGATGTTTCTGAGGTAATTCTGAAGTAAAGGGAGAACATAGCTTGTTCAAAGAAATTTATGCACCTGACCATCAACAACAGAATATTCGGAACAAGATTTGCAGCCTGTTAGCATGATGTTATGTGCTTACTTCACATTCAAGTTGACATTTCTCTCTCTATCCATATATATATGCAGGGGTAAATTTCATTCTTTCACCTGTCCAATGAAGTTTACTTAATGCCTTTGGACAACTTTGCATACATTTTCATTGTCATAAAATTGCAAAACAGGAAATGTAGTTCAATGCGGAGCTCATGGGTGACAAAATTGTGTATTAAAACAGTGTTACTGGCTCCTAGAAGTCTTGAGTTATCTTGGCCATGAGGAAAGTTGCCCTGCCCATCATAAACTACAATCACAATCAGGGCACATCCAAAGGAATCAAGCATTTATCTTTCCCGCTCCCATCAAGAGTTTCATGTAATTTTCAGAGTTCGTTGCTTTTTGTACTGATGTCTATATTTCTATGTTGAAGCAGACAATTTTTATACCAACGCTAACAGTGTCAAAGATGGACATTGACAAAGGAACACCAAACAAAATTTGAGCAGTGGAAATGAGATGTCATAGATAAGTCCTAGGAATATCAAGAAGCAAAAAAGGCCAGTGTTATTATCAACTAAAGAAAAGGCTGGATTCATCACAGATAATAATTCAAAGGAAAAAGAGGTGACTCGGCCAAGGTGCGTCTCACTTTACAACAAAGCTATGGGAGGAGTGGATTTGAGTGACAAAAGATTGTATGCCTATTTAGAGGAGAGGAGGACCATGAAATGGACCGCCAAGGTAGCATTTGGCATAACTGGTAGGGCCTTTCTGAACAGCTTCATTCTCTATGATATGAATATGCCAAACAACATCAGTTTATGATTTCGATTGTTGAAGCCCTGATGGGTGATTATAGACCGCATTTGATTCTAAGCGCCGTCACACAAAAGTTCAAATTGCAGTCGACCATGCTGCACTTTCTCCAATTGAACCCCCAACTCATGAGGTGCAGCCTGGACAGTCTACATGTGCCCTTGAAAAGCTCCCAGCGGGTAGAAGAAGGAATTGTGCTGCATTTCATCCCTCCAGAAAAAGATCTTCCTGGCAGTGCCCAAATTGAGATGTCGGATTATGCCTGTCATGTTTCCCCACATACCAAAAGAAAAAAAAATCCAGCTAAAAGTAATCTATTTTCCTATTTTATGTTACATCATTTACAATTTATTGACTTTATAATAATAGACATAACAGACATTTTTTTTCTTATTCACATGCAAATATGTAGGATAAATGGATCAAAATTTCTCTCTGATAATTTTTTCAATAAGTTTACCGGGCAAATTTTCACACATTTGTATACCTAATGCATTGAAATTAATGTCACTGGAAAGATAATTCTATTTCCTTCAAGAAAATGTATAGTTTTATGGGTCTATCTATTCAAATAAATTAAATATGAATTTTTTTACTGTATATATGCATTGGAGTATACATGGTTCGATTAAAAGTCACTTTTTGGATACATAGTTATTTTTTAAGCAAACGGTCAAGTGGTTAAGTTAAATTCTAGCCCATAGAAATAAATACTTTAACTTTTAAGCTGATTGTTTAACTTTATATAGCACAAACAAGAGAACTGTCAAATTATTCCTATGATAAACCACATCACTGAAAGGAATTTTGGCAACTCAATATAGCACAAATGAGGTAAAAATTGCCAGCTTGTTCCTGGCAACTTCCAATGTAAAATCTTTCTTATCAGTCAAAATCGCTTGGCACCATCAAAAAGAGACTAACTCAATGTCTTTAAGTATAACATCTTCATTAAGTATTGACTTGTGCTACTGTTAAAATTCTTGTGCAGATTTAAATATTTAGATACCACGTTGATAATCTGCCCCAAACACCTCTTGCAGACACTTCATTTTCGGCCCCTCATTAGGCGCACTTAGCATTGCCATATTCTTCTATTAACTCTTCCAACATTTTCCTTAGCATTTCTGTTCCTTTTCCTCCCTTCAACTTTCCTTCCTGTATTACTCTTTTAGATGACTTATGTTCTATATGACCAAAGCAACTCAACTTGAAATAACAAACAGGTTATAACACAGGATGGTGACACTGATTTGAAAACAAGTCCAATAAAATTGTCAATACTCAAATATAGAATACATCTTGTCAGAATCTGAAAAAGGAGAAAACAACACAAATGAAACTTTGATACTTTAGCAGCTTTTATGATTAACACATTCAGTACTCTTTTTCAAGAGCTCTCAGTCACGGTCAGCCAACCACATCTGACGTGAGGAAGACGTTCCTCTCCCAAAGAGAATGCTCGATGATGAGCTGATGACAGGCAAGTACTCAATAGCCTGACGAAAGAAGAGACCTTGAACGAGGCCCTCAAGCTCTACAACATTCCTCACACCACATGGGAAAAGAATATAGGGAATCATTTCTTAAGGCACTCACTCTTGAGATCATGAGCATCGGTCTTTGAAGAAAAGCACATCAATGACAAAGCAAATAATCACTTGCAAGGAAACAAGAGACTGAACTCGAGTTCCCAACATGATATAGTCGCAAACATGCTTTGTCCCTACTACAACAGATGTTTCTGGGCACATATTGGCCTCATTAGCCATTTCCGTATCCATCCAAACTGTACCAAATGATCAGAGGTCATGGTCTTCTTTAAATACAAAGGACAGACATCATTCCTCTTTCATAAAACACTCTTATTAGGTTTACCTATTTGAAGTTTTTACATGAATTAGAAAGCTTAAATTTCAATCAGATTCATTTATTTGAATGGCAATAAATAAAACTAGGATTTCTATGTATCTAACGGGAATTTATTGAAAAATTTAAGGGATCGTTACTGAAAACTGTAAAGAAATTCTTTTTGTTTGAAGACATCTTAACTGTACATGCTTTCAAGCAGCGAGTAGCTTACATGATGGATGTGAAATTGAATTATATCTAGAACAAATAAAAAATACACAAGTATTTTCAAACACAGAAAATTCATCCCTTATTTACAAATATGTCGATCACAACTGGTTTTATAAAATATTGCATCACAGTGTGTTACAATGTACTGAGATTCCAGAGATATTCAATGAGCATACTCAGAATTCCAAGTGTGGGCATTTTCAAATCCATTTCTGCCTTTTCTGTAGTCATCAATAGCCTGCATGATTTCACTTTTGGTGGTCATGACAAAAGGTCCTTGGGGTTAAGAATGAAAAACAAAATAATATAAAAGAATAAAAGTTTCAATTTCTTTTTCTAATTTTTCATATGAAAGACACGATCATTGTATAATGTTAAAATAAATTGAAATTTTAAAAAAGACTGAAAAAAAAAAGAGAAAGAAACTACAATTATCGGACTTTCATAGCTTAGTTGAAAGGAGCTCTCCAATTTATATAAAGAATATTAAGAATGTAGTGACCCTGAGGATTTGAGAGGTTTTCATAGGCAAAAGAAAAGGAAACCTGAGGACAGTAAGACAGATAGAAAAAGTAATTTGACATGATTAGAGGACTGAAGGAAAAAATGCATGACAGATTTGAAAGAATGCATATGATAAGACACATTACATTAAGCATATCGAAAATAGTTTATCATGTTACATTTAGCATATCTAAAATAGTTTATCATACATTGGATGACATCATTTCAATTGTTTTGCACCTCTTGTTAGTGGGGAAAACAAAAAGCATAAAGATGAAAATGGGAAAATAGCAGAAAAGATGACTGACATACATATTTGAAAAAAAGAAGTCCAATCCATAGCAAACATTTTTCTAGTAACTACTGCTTGAAAACAAAAGAAACAAGAAGGCTTTTAGACAGGAGAAAGGAATATGTAACAATGACTTAAAACAAGAGGAAGCCAAATAGGAAATGACAGATGATGTGGAGTGACAGAAGAACATTCTAAATCTGAATTCTTTAATAAGAGTTGTTTGAAACCAATTCTAAGTCATTACAATACGGGAACTGGACTTACAACACTTGATCATAATTTTTTCAATTAAGCGTCTTTTGAACAAAGACAAAAATGAGCAGTCATTATTGAGGAAGAGATATCATAAAATGCTGTTAAGAGAAAACACATAAACAACTGTAAATGAGAGAACACAGTCAGATTTTGAAGTCTGTGCTATTTCACTGAATGTGCCTGAAAGCAATCATATCAAAATATAACATATATATATCTAAGCTTGCACAGAAATATATTTCAGCTTATTATGATTCACATGCCATGCACACAAATTATGCTCTTATAATAATATCTTGTCTACAAAGAAAAGAAAAAAAAAAGAATGCAAACATACCTTTCTTTCTGTATCATAGTAGGTGAGTAATAAAAAACTTTTATTTGCTAGACAACATTGAACATCAAAGGCCTTAAATCAATGTTACAAATATATCTTTTTTATATCCACAATCAGGATTAATAATAAAAGACATTAATTTCTTTTAAATTGTTTCATCTAAGATTTAAAAAAGAGAATCTGTAATAATGCTTTAAGTTGTCATTTCTTTGTCCTGCAACAAGCCCCCTCCCCCCAAAAAAACCCTAACAAACAAACAACACCTACCATGCTGCACCACAGGCTCTCCAATGGGTTCTCCAGAAACCATGACAAAATGGCACTCTTTGTCTCCCTGAAATTAAAAAAAAAAAGTTTTATAATGCAATGAGTACCGATATCTTTAATGGCCAGCAAACAGCTGAACAATTAGAACCCCAGTTGAGGTCACCATGTAACTTAATAAATGTCACATGTTCTTATGTTTTCCTTTATTTGTTTATGTTGACTTGTCACAAAGAAAAGAGGATCTAAAACTGTTAACAGTCCTAGATATCATTCCTATTGGTCAAATATTTGCTTTATACGTGAAAGCATAATAAAACTGATAAAATACAAATCAATTTTCAAAACATTAATGACAAACTTGCTACAGTAAATTAATACATGAAACTTTGTTTTAATGGATAAGCGACAAGGATTTCAATTGCCTTTCCCATCCCCTTTCTTTTATCCCTGTCGTTTTTCCTTTCTTTCTTAAAAAAAAACCAAACAAACCGAAATGATCTGTTGAAGAGAACTGAAAGGGTAAACCCCATAAAGCTATTGAAAACCGTAGGAGTTTAAAGTTTTAATCAACATTTTTTTTCTGCCTTCACCAATGATTTACTTTGTTGTGGGCTTGTATAGATGACCCATCCTTGTTGAAAGTGGTAGTGTGATGAGCTTTGCACAAGAACTCCTTATCAGCAGGACCTAAGGATTAAACATTCAGGGTATGAGATGGGAGTACATATGACAATTCATATTCTTACATAATTAATTGATCTCTTGACAATGTATCAATAGAGAATGTTTTGAAGGCATTTTTCTTGTCATTTTTTCCTTGGACAAAATATGTTTAAATTTCAAGATAAATTAAAACAAACCCGGCAAGCAAGGAATACTTAATAAAATATAGTACAACTGTGTCACATTCTATTTTGATGTTTCTGCCAGATTACTTTTGTAGCCAACTGTCTCAGCCTGACTGTACCTTTAAAATATGATCAGTTCTTTAGTCTCTATATACTGCTAATTTTTAGCTCTAATGAAGAAAAGAAAGAGGACATTTAAAAAGTCACTTACATGGAATTTAATTATGAATGAGAAGAAGCTTGGCAAAATATGAGAAAACTGATTGGAGAATCAAAGACGTGTAAGAAAGTAGAGAAGTTGCTGTCTTTTGCATGGGTAAACAAAAAAGCAAAATTCTAAAAATGAGAAGAAACAAATTCTGAAAAAAACATAAAATTGCATTTCACAAGATAATTAATTAAGCTAGTATACTTATGTCATAAATAAGTGAATGAAAAATCTAAATCAAATTGATGACAGCTGACACTATTGTATTTCCTTGTGCCCATTTTTGCCATAGCATTGCATATAATTTATAAAGCTCTATGTTCTTTTTGTTTGGAGACAATTTTGAGAAAGAGAATTTGTCAAATACATTAAATACAATATTTCTTGACATTTAAAAAGTTATCCAAAAGACCAGTTATCTAAGTCAGTTGTGATCATTAAAAGCCTTTAAAGCACAGATTTCCTTTAATTCCTTTTATCTAGTCTATGAGTATTCTCATAATGAAGACTGGTCTGAGCAATTAGTATTCTTGTGATGGATTATGAAAAAATGATCTGGCGCTTTAAGCTGCTCTCTTCCATAAACATGAAAATGTTGTATAATATAAAAAGGCTTCAATAGATCATGAACCTAATTCTAGATTCTTAACTTGAAATATACAACATGTTTAAGATTATGAAATAAAGAGTAAGGCAGGACAAAATATGACTTGTTTTGATCCAATGTTCTTCATCATATGCACAGAAATAGTGACAATGTGTAAAGAGGCAAAAATTAAAAATATGAAATAATAAATATTAGCTAGGTTCTCTGTTTTATTTATCATTTATTAAATTCATTTCATTTACATGATGTCATTGTTTCTTTGTATCTGATGAAAGATATTTGTCTGAAACATTACTTGTTTTGTCAAGACTTACTTTTTATTGAGTTTCCCTGAACACTTAATCTATTTCCACATATAGAATCTATATCTAGGATAAATTAATTCAAATATCAAATAAAGATAAAATTTTGTGACGATGATGATGTTGCAGAAAATACGCTGTAGTTCCTCACCAAACCAAGCCTCTCCTGATAAGATATAAACCAAAGCATTCCAATCTGATGGGACGGGTTGATCAAGTCGAGAACCAGGTGACATTCTGAAGTCAAGATAGTGGGTTGGAGTACGTGTGTAAACAGGAGACTGCAATTCAAATGTTAAAAAGAGTACATAACAGTGGAGGGGAATAAAATTTGTTGGATAAAATGTATTATACTTAATGAATATGCAAAATGCTCTTGTGCATTTTTGACACGATTAGTTACTATTTAATTACAAAACTTGTGAAGGCAGAGAGAGAAGGAGTAAGAAAGAAAGAGGTTGAGTGAGAAGTGAGGGGACAAGTGATAAAGAATGATAGAGGAAAGAGTGAACCACAATAATACCTTAATAACAAAGCCAATAAAAACTTTAAATTCAAATTACAATATTGATAATAGGACATGTGAATAACAACAGAATTTAGAGTAATCCACTTGGAGAGAATTAGAGTAAAACCCAACAAACCTTGATACTAAATGCCTCCCCTGCAATGACCTTCACCTTGACCCCATCTTTTTCTCCTTTTGGAATGTTTTTGTCTAACAACTCTTGGTAGCTTGGCTCTATCATTTTCTCTGAACTTTTCAGATTCACCCACAGTTGGAGTCCATGACATTCCTCTTTTCCTGGCATCTCACAATGCACAATTCCTCTTCCAGCTGTCATCCACTGAATAGAAATTGAACATAAAACATAAGTTTGATGAAAATCATACATGTTTGTAACATTCTGATCGGAGACACCGTTGTAAATTCTTCAATTCTATTACATGTAACAACTTGGTCATCTATATTGTGTAAGACCACTCCATGTGGAAAATAAATCATTGGGTAAAAGCTGGCAATAAGAGAATCAACGAGATGAGGCAACTGATCTTTGCAAAAATTACAGCTTTCCCAGTTTATCTCTTATTTTCACTACACTGGATCATTCTTTCCTCATTTGATAAATACTTAACTCACTTTTACCTTTTTTGAACTGTAAAAGAAAAACCTGTTTTATTCAGAGTTTTTAGTAAGGCTTACTCGATTATTTCTTATAATATCACAACCAAATCCATTAAAAATCACAGCAAAATAAAGGAACTGATGTTGAGTAATTTGAAGTGGTATTAACAATAAAGTGCCACAAAATCAGCTTGGCATTTATTTGATGAGTGTGACATAAATAGATTTTTAGTAAACCACAATTTCCACTGCTATATTGGTTTCTGGTTGAAAACGGAGTTCTTTATAAAATCTGCACTACAATTTAAAATTTTTTCAGCGGCATTGTTCCCTTCTACATCTCGACCTTGTCAGCCTCTTTTCCCCCCACACAGAGCCCTTCACTTGACTGACATAAAAATGTGCTCATAGCACCATGGCATTCTTACAAAAGAGGCCATATTATTTTTTTCCACTATAACTGAGGGAAATATGTACTGAAAGAATTTTGCTCCTCATTCATGCTTGACAGTCTTAAATCAAAGATATATTCTATTAAATTATAATCAAGATTCAATTCTACATCCTCGTTTATGCTTGACAGTCTTAAATCAAAGAATTATTCAATCAAATGATAATCGGGATTCAATTCTACATCTCTGTCCACCATAGAAGATATCCCCTTTATGACTTTCAAAACTCCATATTTTGGGTTCTAAACTGTATATCAATTTACAATAGACACTTGCACATTCTAGATGTCCTCTGAATATGATTCTGTAAGCATCATGTTTCTGTATAAAACATTTTTTTTTTGTCATGTAAATGTTCAGTCATATTGTCTTCTTTCATTACCTGGCCTTGTCACTATGAATTTTGTTAACTTAAACAAATATTTATTGTTAAGCACTTTGTGTTTGTAGTTTATTGGTTTTCAGGCGTTGTATAAATTCATTTTATGAGTATCAGTTATAGCATATGTAGTTCAGATCCATTAGCTTGTCACAATCAATTTTTTGAAAAGGTAAAACTCTTAACTGACTTACTTCTTTAATATCTCCACCAATACTGAGATTTGCCATGTTTTGAGGAAATAAAGGGATAAATATCTCAGAGACCAAAGTGGGCATTCAACTTGTTTTCAAATTTAAGTGATCCCAATATACGACTTGATGGCTGAGAGGGCAATTCTCTTAAGAGGCCACTTTTTCTAAGAAGCAGCATTTTCTCTTTCTTAAAGTTAGAAGGTTCCAATTATCGGTGTCAGCTATGGACATCTCTTTTTGTTTA
>JAOWAY010448784.1:0-13261 GCA_028565895.1 Goniobranchus geometricus | reverse complement strand
GTCTAACATAATATTACTTGAAGGTCTAACATAATATTACTAATATATAATGATAATAATGAGAATAACCAAGGCTAACTTATGAATATTTGGGATAGAATCTTCTGAAATGGCTCAGCTATGACATTTTTATGAATTATACACAGATGTGTGAAGGCCAGATGTAATCGAAAGAAATAATTCTTAGTGAGAGAATTAGACAGATGTACAAGTTTTTCATTTTCACTGTTATCTTTTAGATGATAGATAATATTCAAACCTGAGATCTTTCCCTTCCTCTTATTTGGCCATGTTGAAAAATGAAGCAGAGACGATCGCTAAACAGCAATTTCTAGCCATTTGATTGGTCATATTTGAGCTGGTGAAAAAACATTGCACCTCTTTCTCACAAAGAGTTGTGAAAATAGTGACTGTCCTTAACCTATGCCTATGAGATGATATATTTGAAAATAAAGCACCGGTATGAGCAGTTCCATCTAAAACTACAAGCATTCATAACTTACATGCAGCGTGAAAAGAATCATTTTTTTTAGCCAATGGTGCCCCTGACACATATGCCATTCTCAGCAAATGGATGGTTTTATGCCGTTGATATGCTCACTTTATTACACAATGAAATGGAGAAAATGTGATAAAAGTAGAAACTTGCTTGGGAAAATTTTCAGCCCACTGAATTCTTATCCACCTAATATGATTTTCATGAATTCTACAGGGGACAAATAAGAGCAGATTGATGGTTGTAACTATTTCATTTCAGCCTTTAATTGTTCATTTGTTCAAAGTACGGCTTAAACAATCAAAGATCCCTTCAAAATCATGTTATTTTCATTTCACACTTACATCCACAGCAGGTAAAGTCAAATCTCACCCTGACTACAGAGAAAGCAATTTTAATTTTGTAACTTGGCTCCTGAATTTGTGCCATAAAAGCCATACATAAATGCTGTCCAAGATTTCAATTTCATCTACCATCAAAAGCTGCATTCACATACTGATTTACCATTCACAATCTTACTCTCACTTCCCTGCAGATGCTAAATTGTTATGAATTTTTTTTTAACATTTATAGAAAAGTATGACTGGACATATTCACAACATTTTTTCATTTCTTTTAAAAGCAAATTTAACTGAGGAATCAACACGATCATAAGCCTTAAAAATCAAGGCAAATTATCATCAGATATTTGGCTAACAAAAAATTGCATCACAGTCGTTTTAAATGCTTTTTACTTTTCCTTGTGCCAGCAAGATCGGCCTTTGATACAGCATGGAATAAGGGTTTGCAAGGATCTGGATGGTGAAATGCTGAGAAGCATAAAGTGCAGAAGACAAATGAACAATTTCCTCTCTGACAAGTAGCACGATTCTCTGAGGGGTGAATCAAAGCTGTCCCGTTACAGGTTGGGCAAATGCGGAGTGCATCATCACACATGAATTCTGTCTCCTGAGAAGAGAGAAAATGCACATTTCCAAATGGTTATTAAATCCGATTATTTTGACATTTGTTCATCAGCTAGGATATTCCACTGAAAGATATTACAATTATGAAGTAACAATTCTGTTACTGTGATACGAAGATAGATACCAAAGTAAATGCAAGGATTTATACACCAGGAAAAATGCAATCATTTGATTGATGACTCTTACTTTGAGTCAAAATTAAGTACATGCACTGGCTTTATGTTGGTAAAATCAATCTTAATTTTAATAATCTGTTAAACGTAGGACAACCTGATCTTTATTGCACATCTTGTAAAATATCTCTGATAAGACACATTTAGATAAAGTAAATACTCCAGACTAAAGGTTTTTACTCCAGAAATATCACATCCTTGCTGTGGTGTGATGGCTTGCGAGCTTCTTCAACCACTAGAGCTATGCCAGCGGGAGCGAAAGTTCCTGGCAGGAGCACCCATGCTGGAGAGATTGAGTGGTAGAGGCCAGACTAATTGTGGATACCCATCCGCTGCCTTGCTGACAGTGACAGTCATTGGCTTGACAAAGGCTGGCAGAGTTTAAAACTGCACACAAACCAGCAGAAGGCAACAGGAAACACTGCTATCTTCCCTAGGAAATGATGATGGAGCCATTTCACAAAAATTCAGATATGGGCAGAGGGTGGCACCGGTTGTCATGAGGCTACCATCTGCAAAATCAAACAGTCCACAAGGCACAAGATAGCTTCTTTAAATGTTAGGGCCCTCTATCAACAAGGGCAGTTATAAAATGTAAAGCAGGAAATGGATAGAATGTCAGTTGACATATTATGTTTGTCAGAAGTTAGGTGGACAAACAAGGGTATGATTAAAACAGATAACAAAATAATGATTTACTTAGGTGAAGAAACTCATGAGAGAGGAGAAGGAATTCTGATTTATGACAAGACAGCAAAAAGCATCAAAGGCAGGTGGGGGGTTCAGATAGAGTGATTGTAGTTACACTTGAAGGAAAATCATTTGATATTGGACTGATCTACTTCCGCATGTACAGATGAAGAAAGAGACAATTTTTACGAAGATCTCGACAAAGCTATGAAGCAGCTAAAATCCCAATATGTAAAGATGGCCACGGGAGATTTCAATGCAAAAGTAGGAGACAAGAGTATTGAGGAGATAGTTAAGCGCCTGGTACAAAAATCATCCTGGAAAAAGATATACATGGATTAGCCCAGGTGATCAAACTACAAACCAGGTAGACTTCATACTAGTACAAAAAAGATTTAGAAATTCTGTTAAATCATCAAAAACAATGCTAGGGGCAGACTGTGACAGTGATCATGTGCCAGAAGTTAGTAGAATAGAAATAAAAACTAAACAAATTGGAAAAAGACCTTTTAAAGATCAACCAGGAGATAAGAAACTGCTGTTAATGTCAAGAATAGATTTAAAGTTCTACAGAACATGACTGAGGCAGAGGAAATGTGGGATAAAATGAAAGAATCAATCAGTGAGGCTATAACAGACGAAATCCCCAAAATACCTAGAAAATAACATAAAAGAACATAAAAAATGACATTTTGAAATTAATGAAAGAGCTAAGGCAGTCAAAGTCAATTTTGAATGAAGAAATTTGGAGAGCTTAAATCACTGGATAACAAACAAAAAGCAGAAAAAGAATAGCATGAACTTCCTGAGATTGTCTGAACAAAGAAGTGAATAGCATGTCATGGTCGCTTATGTCTGCCTCAGACCTGGTACTTGGTGATGATGACGCCAGAAATCCAGACTTCCGTATGCCCCTCTGGATTTATGGTTTGTTCTCCTGAGATTGTCTGAACAGTGAAGTGAATGGCGTGTCATGGTCGCAAATGTCTGTCTCAGACCTGGTACTTGATGTTGATGGCGCTAGAAATTCTGACTTTCTTTTCCTCACATCCCCTTTCCCTTCCCGACATAAACAGAGAACATAAAAAAAAACAACACAAAACCAAACCAAACCAAAACATCCATCCCCTCCCCCTAAATTCATGTGAACACAGATTTTTTAATTCCAAAACAAAAACATAATATGAAACATGACAAAAAATACACCGCACCCCCCAAAAAAAAACAAAAACAAACAACCCCAACAACAAAAAATAAAACAAAATAAAACATCTTAAATAGATGTTTAGTTCACAGTTCAGAGGATACATGGTTGAGATTAAGTGAGTGAAATAGACTTGCAACAAAGTCGACAAACCAGTTGTTTCAAGAAAATTTATTTGCGTCAGAGGAATGGGGCTTTGGAACAAAAAGTTTCCCTATACATTACATCAATTTGACTCATACAGGTGTGATCGGCATGTGACACTGAGTTAACAAATGCAGACATTTTTCTCTACTCATCCAGTTGCCATGAAACGGTGGCCATCTTGGATTTCCGCACAAAGTTTCACACATCTTTAACTATGATAGGCATCCACATTTTTTTCTTATAGATCTGACTTTCAAATTTTACACACATCTTTTTCTGATACAATCAGAAGGATTTTTGGTTATATAAAAGTTTCATCAGTATGAATGCTTGAAAAAGTGTGCATAAAAATGTATACAAAAGAATCAAAAATTATTTTGAAAATTCAATTTTCACAAAGGTGTGACACATATCAAAAAGTACTTCTGTTAATTTTTGTTTTGGTCCAAGCAACATTCCCACCAAATTTCATGAGGATATCTTCAGAGACAAAAAAGTAGATCCACAATAAAGTACGAAACACAGCATTTTGAGGAAAAATCAATTCAAGACAAAATACGATGAAAAAAGTCAAGAAACATCTCAAAAACTGGCCAAGAGACTTCAAAACATAGCCATGTCACAAGCCAGACCTCTCTCCTCTTCCTCAGCTTTCTCTTGCCTGAGTCTGAGATCTCTTTATTCATTTTTTTAAAAATATGTTTTATTACAGGTAGCCTGGAGTTCACTTTTGTGCTCAACCTATAAGCATCTCTTCCAATGCTAGTGCCAATTGATTTTTTTAACAGCAGCTAGACCGGCAGGACCATCATTGAACACTGCTGCCAGCTTTTCAGGGAAAGGAATGCCTTTTTGCGGCATTGGGACAACACACTGATGAAAATGCTAATAGGAATTTTGTGAAGCCCGCCAATCTCCCTCTTCCCTGTGCTCTACAAAACAAATAGTCTCCAACGTTGCTGCATATGGAGGCAGAGTGTAAATGTAGTAAAACGATACCACCAAACACTCTGGCCTCATACACACACGATCTCAAACACCCTCACCAATTCACTCATACACACACAATCTCAAACACCCTCACTCATTCCGTCAGAAACACACACAGTCTCCAACACCCTCATTTCCACACAATCTCCAACACCTTCACTCATATCATATCTACACAATCTCTCATACCCTCACTCATACACACACAATTTCAAACACCCTCATCCATTCACTCATACACACATGTTCTCCAACTCCCTCACCCATTCACTCACACACACACAATGTCCCACACCCTCACCCATTCACACAAGATTTCAAACACCCTCACCAATTCACTCATACGCACACGATCTCCAACACTTTCACTCACCCACTCCCTCATACCCACACAATCACTTATTACCCTCAATCACTCGCTCATACAAACAGTCTCCGACACCCCCACATACACACAAACAATCCCTAACACCTACAGGCACCCTCTATAGCTCTCATGAGCCTACTCTCTCTCCCTCCCCGCCCCAACAAAAAAAAAAAAAATCCAAAACAAAAAATTTTACGCATATTTTTAGTTCACAATTCAGAGTATACAATTAAAGACAAAATATGATTTTTAAAAACTTCAGGAAACAAAGCAAAAACTGGGCATGAGACTTCAAAACGTAGCTGTATTACAAGCCACACATCTCCCATCTTCCTCTGCCTTCTTGCATTCTCTTGCCTGAGTCTGAGCTCTCTTTTTTATTTTCTGATATACTTTAAGGGTAGCCTAGAGTTCATTTTGAAGGGTTGTTTAAGCTCAGCCTTCAAGTATCCCTTCCAATGCCGGTGTCGATTGATTTCTTAGAGCAGCTAGACTGGCAGGACCATCATTGAACACCGTAGTGAGCTTTTCAGGGAAGGGAATGCCTCTTTGCTACATTGGGACGACACATTTTGATGAAAATTGTTTGCACTAATTAGGATTTTCTGAAGCCCTGAAGTTCTCCCTCTCCTTGTGCCTACAAAACAGCAAATGGTCTCCGACTTTGCTGCTTATGGAGGCAGAGTTTAAGAGTAGTAAAACCATACCAAACATTCGAGCCTAAAGTCAATATGAAAGGCGTGTTCCAGCACTTTTTGAGAGACAAAGTTGTGTTTTTCTCTTAAATTGATATACAAATCAAGAGACCACCTTTATCTAATAACTAAAAAAAATCATAAAAAATCAAATATGCACTCAATCCACTCAAAATTTACCTGAATCTTCAAGAGAAATGATAGCTCTTGATGAACACATGAAATTCCAAAAATGGATCTTTTGGTCAAAATTTGCGTCTCACGTTCAAAAAGAGTTACAGCAAAAAATTAAGACCAAAACAAAAAAAGAGCCATACCTGTGAATCTGTTTCAGGAGACTTATGAATAACCACCCTTTGCTGTACAGTAGATAAAGGTCCTTTGGCTGTTGTGACGTATGCCCCTTTATTATCCCTCAGTTTACCCGGAACATTTTCCTGTAATTTCAGAATCAAATCAAAATAAGAATCCAAATGGATACATTACACTACATTACAATGTGTTGCATAGCTTTGATAAATTCATCGCACGTTTTCCCCCTCTAAGATCAGAAAGTTATTTTCAATAAAAACACATACACAAGATCAAAAAGCAGTGACTAGACTATTTCAATTCCTTCTTTTTCTCTCCATCTGCATAGAAAGTAAATGTTTCTTTATCTCAAAAACCTAGTTTGAATTGTCATGTGAAATAAATAGAGACTTTATTGACTGTCATAGCTTAACAAAAACTAGGCCCTCACATCTTATCCCTTCTCAATTTCGTGCAGCCATAGCTTCACAAAATCACACTCATTTTTTCAAAACTAAAGTTGATAGGACCAATCTTAAAACAACTGACTCCATTCATAACGGTTAGGGTTATAATGGCAATGGCAATTCAAGTATAACAGCTCTTCCCACAACCGTACCCCCCCCTTTTTTTTTCACTCCTTTCCAATTACAATTAAATATTTGTGTTATAACAGATCTCATAACCCTTCTTTCTGTTATAATAGCACACTCAGAGAGCTATGCCGTAAACGGAAATCAGTCTTTGTGTTACCAAAATGATACTTAGCAACTCGGTCCATAGTCGTTAACACAAAACGCTAAGCCTTGGACACCTATCTTCTGTGCTTTTTCTCACCCCTTTCCTTATGCCATCCATTGCCCCATCACCCTTGGTCACGCAAACTAAAGCGAATCATAACCTAAAGTTACTGGTTCTCTCCAGAATACAATAGTTCTTTAAGAAACAGAACAAAACAAACATTTCCAAAATCAGTCATAATAACAATATAATAATATTAATAAG
Organism: Goniobranchus geometricus; assembly: GCA_028565895.1. Taxonomy (NCBI): domain Eukaryota; kingdom Metazoa; phylum Mollusca; class Gastropoda; order Nudibranchia; family Chromodorididae; genus Goniobranchus; species Goniobranchus geometricus. Next base: position 6,238 of record JAOWAY010448784.1, on the reverse strand, counting down.
ATTAATAATTATACAGCACTCAACCTAGATAGGTAGGATCTGGGGGCTTCACAAAAACCATGTGTACCCAAATGCATATGCAGAAGAAGAAGAAGAAGAAGAAGAAGAAGAAGAAGAAGAAGAAGAAATTGAGCATACCTTTCCTAGTTGCAATTTATCTTTGCATTGAGCTAGTTTTAACTTTCTATATCGATGTAAGGATCCTGGATCACCAAGTACAGCTGATCTCCATGTTACGCTTACATTCAAAATACTGGTGGCGATAAAAACAACAAAAAAACAATAAAAATTAACACTTCATTAAAATAGTGTAAAATATGTACTTTACCCTTTTCAAGAATGAAAATCTAAACCATTTCAATAAGAATAAATTAAAGAACTGTTATTGAAAAAAGAAATGTCTTTTAATGTTTCTATAAAATATCCACATTTCAAGGCTGTAGTATTGTAGACATATGATCAAAGTATAAAGCAATTAATTTTTAGATTTGTAATCAATAAAATATTACTTTTCAATTTTAACTTAAGTGAGGCCAAAGAGTACTTCATCGTAATATAATAAAAAGTATATCAAAAATTATAATTCAGAAAAAACTTTTATATAAATATATTGATAAAAGCTAAAGATAGGACTGAAACATATTTGTTATCATATCACAACAAAAGTTTTTTTTGTTTTGTTTTATAAAGTGTCTGAACAAGATTTTTTATTAAACTCAAAACGAACAAAAACATTATAAATACATTACAACAGAATAAATTGATCAGTCTACATTTGCAAGACACCTAATATCCATCCTAAGCAGAGATTACAACTGTTATAATTAAGGCAAATTTATATGAGTCAACTTTATTTGGAAGAACTGCAGAAATCAACAAAAGAAAATAAGGTGAAGTACTCTGAAAAATAAATGTTACAAAACAAAGACACATACCTAGCCAAATCACTGTCTGGCAAATTTTCAAATATGATCTCCAAACAGCCAAGGAAGTTTTGTTTGGTAAGTTCCCCAATAATATCACATTTAACCAGGCCAACTCTACGTCCAATTAAACGAGTTGGTTCCGACGGTGAAAACATGCTGATGACCTTGTGAAAATGATCAATGGGTCCTATATGACTAAGATCAATATCAGACAGATATGTCCCAGGAATACAGTCTATGCCCTCTGATAATAAGGAACTGCTATATATATTTTTGTTGTCAGATTGCATTTCGGTTTCAGTGAAAAGATCCATGTGAAGATACTGGGGTGACCTCTCTATTTTGATATGTTCAGTTTGTGTTGGCAGGAGATTTGCACTCAATAAATTCTTTTTCACATTTCTAATACTGAGATTTTGCCTATCAGCAGTCTGTACTATTTTCCTTCTCACCTTTTGGGGGCTGATTGATGAACTGTTTATCTGTCCATTAGAACTTCTCTTTGTAGGACTTTTTAACAAGAAAGTTTTATGAGGAGATTTGGACGGTGACATTGAAAGACGAGAATAATAACGATCATTGTAGCATGACTTAGAGGGACTGCCAACAGGTGTTTTTCTTAAAATTGTGGACATATGAGAGTCTTTAGGTATACGTAGCTCATCGGAATAGGACATGGGCAAAAAGGAAACATCTGCAGGTGGAGACAGAGTGTGCTCTCCTTCACAATTTAAAGGCTCAATACCAATACATGTCTTGGATGTGTTTGGGATCACAATATCATCAATTGAGGTTGATGGTGAAAAACTTTTGCACAATTCTGAAGTCTGAAATTTGGGAGTGAGGGATAGGTTAGCAGCAAAGTTGACTTGGCTCACTTCCTTTTCCAGATAATCTAACCCTGACACACTTTCTTCACATTGGGATTTACTCAGCAAAGTTTCACGTGGAGAAATGTCAGATTGTTTATCACAGTGGAACACAATTGTCTCGTTCCGTATTCTGCTATTGTCTTCATTAATTCTAATGTGAATTGTAGGGGATAGCGGTCTTGATGAGGGAGATGATGAAAGTAAAGAGTTTGGAGAAAGCCTTGAATCTGAGGAACTTTCCTCAATTGACATTTCCTGAAAGCTGGCTTCTAAATTATCCGGTGTACTCGGAGGTGATCTAGAACAGCTCCTGCTTCTGTCTACTCCATTACGTAATAAACTTCTTTTTAAAGACTTTTCGGTGGAAGAAGTTATCTTTTCGATCTCATCTTTCAAGTCCTGTTCACTCTCAGCACACTCACCTGAAGCAATATCACTTTGGCTTTGTTTTGGAAAAGCATTATCTTCCATAAATTGAATTCGCATTGCCAAAGAGTTGAATCCTGGATCACTGTGACGATGTCTCCTTATTCTGATAGGAAAGCGTTTCCTATAAATAGGAGAAATTTCACAACCTGAGAGTGACGGTCGCCTCTGCAATGGAGGAGTATGAGATGATGATGATACATCTGATGCAGGTGAGACAAGTGAAGCACATGGAGTCCCACTACAGTTTGACATGGGTGTTATGCTGAAAGTTCCCTCAGAGAAACCACTGTCATCTCTAAGCATGGCTGGCATTCTCTCCATAAAGCAGCTTTCATTTTTGTGAACAATCGGAGTGCTGCTTTTCAAAACGGGTGAGAGACAAGAACCAAAGCTTTCTTCCCTGGCCATCTTTTGAAAATGTTCTTGTCCTGTATCTCTAATGTTTGAAGTGGAATCTGTCACTTCGTGCTCATTTATGTCTGCTTCCATCTGACCAAAAACAAAAACAAAAAGAGGAAAAACATAATATGGAAGTTGAAACAAAAACGTTAATCATTTTAAATTTCAAAACAAGATGTGTGCTGTCCAAAGCTTAATTAAAAAAAAGCACTTTGGTGGCAAGCATAATTATGTAGCATTCAGCTTAAAATGAATTCAAAACTTTAATGTTACTTTCAAGGCATTTTCTTACTACTTATACTTATATTATATAAAGCTGAGTTGGGGCCAACTTGGAACCTAAATTGGAACCACACCACCAATGATCACCATGCTTAGCTGATGGGTTTGAAATGCCTTCAAGGCTGCACGTAAGGTTTTGTACTTTAATAGAAGGTTTCTTAATTTATCGAATATTGCTGTCTGTTCCATCGCACTTTCACTTGAACGCTCAGTTTCAGCCTCCAACTTAATTCACCTTCCTTCAGGGCAGAAATAGAACAGTATTGATGCTTTATAATAATACAGCTTGACACTAAATCCCATTTCAAAACATATATAAAATCCAAATTCAACCACACTCTACCAAATGAAGGTGATACATCGACCCAGCCATTTTAGCATGACTCAACTAATTATCAATCCCACTCAATTGAATGGGTCATTTTTTTGTACGGTAGAATACTTACAGATGATATATAAACATGTAAAAATATAGTTAAGCGTCCTTGGTAAAAATAGACTGGTGATTGTGTAAAGATTGGGTGAATATTACCTGCCCATAGTCTCAACAGCAATGCCTTGCATGATAATTTAGATCTTGACCTTATGATAAAATATAAAATTTCATGGATCTCAAAGATAGATGAGTAGTACAGTAGTAGTGCTCTAAGAACACGCCCTTGTTGAGATTGAAATATTGTGCTGTTAGATGGACCGTGCACGTAGACGGACTATAAAGGACATAAATCTATTATATTCGAGAGTCCCACTCTCTCATTTAAGAACCAATCAAAGGCAAGCCCACAAAGGGCTATGCACATGATCAAATCTAAAGAACTCATTTCTTACAAAGCTTGTCAATCACGAAATAAATCCCAACATGCTAAACAGAGAATGTGTTGCCTTTTGGGTGAAGGGGTGGAGCCAAAGCCCAGTCATTCAAAACTGACCAAACACAACGAATCAAGGAAAGTTACCTAATGCACTGTCACCACATTGTTGAGATGCGTATCATTGATTTAAATGACGCAGTAGTTTAGTGACCTTCATTGGGCGATGCAAGACTTAGGACACATATCAGAGTGAACTCATTGTTTTCTATGTCACCCTGTCTCTACAACATTATGCCTCGCTTTTGGGCAAGTAGAGTTGTGTTATGTCCTTTGTTGATTGTCTACCCAGCTGGACAGTGATCATTGTTTGTTTTGCCCAGGTATCCTTTCTGTCTGTCAAGTCCATGGCAGGTAGAGCCATGTCTGTTGTTAAGAGCCTACCCAGCAAGACAGTGATCATTATTTGCTTTATCCACATGGATAGAAAGACCTGGCACATCTCTATCAACACCTTATACAATTTAAATGGATAGCTTAATCAGAAAACAGAAATTGTAATACCTTAAATAAAAGTGGGAGGTCTATAAGAAAATGAAATTAATTTTGTCAAATTAAAAAGAAAAGTCTCTGTTCAAAATCGTGCTGTTAGCTGTACCGGGGCGTGCTGTTAAAGGGCCAATTTATATAGAAAAAATTCTGGTGTCTGAAACAATTGTGTACTAAGGCGGACTGTGTTCTTAGACACTGTGTTGTTAAGGCGCCAGTACCGTAGTAGTAGTAGTAGAAGTAGACTGAGGACCAAACAAGCCGTGAACCTTTTTATGTGGTCCCATCATGGTTATCATGTCAGATTTTTTTTCTTCTTCTCTTATGGTCAAGTTTTTGCAGTAAATTTTGCGGGTCTAGTCCTAATTATTGATCAACGCTTCTAAATATGTCTATAAATTTTGGACTTGTATCAAGATGATTCTTGAATGTTAGGTTCACTCTTTAGATCGAACGGCACATCATTCCAAATGTTCACCACTTTGTTACTAAAACAATGTTTTTTCTGTTAGTATTTCAACGTTTGACAAAAATTTTACTTTCAAATCCCCCCTAAACCTTCTTCCTTTCTGAAAAAACAAATCGAGACACTTAAGTCTATTCTTATAATTCATATGTTTACATTGTTTTACAATTTGAGTTGGTCTCCGTTGAAACTTTTCAATGCCCGAAGATTGATTTGGAGGAGACCACATTATATTACCATTCTTAATGTGGTCTAAAGCCGTTTATACAGTTTAGTAAATATACAGCAGTCAATGTTTACAAACGTTCCTTTAATTAAACCAACCATTTTGTTTGCCTTGTTTATACAATTTTGTGTAAGGTATCAAAGGTCCTATCTCTGTCAAATGTCACTCCTAAATCCTTTTCTTGTTCACATGTCATTACCGGACATGGGAATCAATTCTTACTCATAGTATAATTTACATTTGGGCTATTTCTACCAATGTGCATTACCTTGCACTTATCACTATTAAAAGATAAATTCCATTTTTCCGAGACTATGGATCTGCAGGGATGTCCTTTCTAAGTCTCAGGCAAAGTCTTAATCTACCACTTCCAATAAACAAGCACCGATTTCTGAAGTTAGATGTCGCAGATCATGTAATTGACTTGAAGGTGACCAATCATCTATTCCCTCACTAGCGTTTCCATAACTTTTCGTTGCTGTTATATCTCAACCCAGCTGAGAATAAAACTGACATTACTCTCAGCCAGTTCCCATCTCAGTCTGGGTATATACGATTATGACCTCCTATTAGGCTAGTTGTTTACACAAAGCTACTAGTCTCCTATTAGTTGTTTACACATACATCCGAGTTTGAGCATCCCATACTATTTTCTTTTGAAAACTAATGTACCTAAGATAAGAGATCGGAATCCAATTGTACATGTTCAAGGGCTTCACCATGAAATTCCGACTTCCTGAATTCCAATATAGTAAAGTAGGTCTAGAAATTAAATCATATTCAAAAACCAAAGAGAAAGAAAGATTTTAAAAAATTACTTTGGCTAGCCTAACCATTGAAAGAAAAGTGTCCCAATACAATAAAGCTAAAATAACACAGACCGGCAGCAATGCATTATACTTGCAAGCAGAGTCGATGAAGAGGCACCATAAGGGCCTGTATCGGAAATCAACCTTAAGTAAACTTCAGTAAGTAAGTATAAAAATTAAAGTGTTATATTTTAGAGGGTAAATCTGTATCTGTATTATACGTAGCCTGCCTATCAAGACTTTTACGCAAGAGAGAGCTGAACATTCAGTTTGCGCAAAGGTGAGAGATTTGGTGTTTGAATGCTTCGATTGATGGCAACCTCACAGCTTCTTTGGGTAACTGGTTCTAGTCAGTGATGGTGCGGACGAAGAAGGAATTTTTAAACTGATATGCTTTTGCTGGTATAAGTGTAAAGGGCTTTGAATTCAATTTTTGATACTTATCAACAATATTTTTAGAGACATAATTTT
>JAOWAY010448673.1:0-13262 GCA_028565895.1 Goniobranchus geometricus | reverse complement strand
AAAAGAGAGAGAGAAAGAAAGAAATAATTAGTAATAATAATGTAAGCAGTTCCTCATTAAATTACTTCCTCTAATGATATGGATTCTACAGAAAGAAAAAAACTACATCATTTTCTAGGTTTTGTGATTCTTAAGACTCTATTTTCAAGTAAGGTTTGTTTCTTTATTTGACCATTGCTGAAAAGTATGTGAAATAACAGTTAAATATGTCAAAGCCAATAAATGTTGATAATGCATAAGAATAAGATGATGAGTTGAAATACATAGGACCAAGTGTTTAGAGCAACAGAGACCGTAAAATCAAAATGTGGAAGATTGTGTGGATGGAGAATAGTCTCAGGCATTTTGTTTTATACATTTTAAAAGGTACTTATAAAATTGATGTTATAAATTACGGGCTAATTTTAAAAATATATAAATCATAGAACATGGTTATAAACAACTGAAATCATTCCATATTTCTGATTTTGATAGATTGATGCCTGCCGACGCACCCACAACTATGACCAGTTCATAGTCACGTTCTTATCCATGCTCGCTGAACAGGGCCACCTTGGAACATTGATGGAACAGACCATGAGCATCAAGAAACCACCCTCATCCACAGCCTCTGTCGGAGGAAAAATTCCCAAGAAATCCCTACTCAAAGTTTCAAATAAGAAAAGTAAAGGAAAGTTGAAGAAAAAGGGGAAAAAGTAGATCTTTTTGTCAGCATTCTATCTAATGTTAATTGTTAAGGTAAAAGGATAGAGTAAAAAAAAGGTAATATTTTGTCTAGGCTTGGTTATGAATGTCAACTGAAAGATAAAGTAAAAATGAAAAACACTGAGAAAAAGGGGGCCATGTTTTCAACTCTCATCGTCATTATTAAAGTTGTGAATATCTTTCAATGATTATAGAAGATAAGAATTGAAAATTCATCAAAGCATGATCTTTTTATGCATTGTGAACCCTAGTTTTCAATTAAATCTAGACAATCAGTTGGAATTTCAAATGTCTCTCCAATATTAATCAAATATTTTTGGTAGTACATTTCCCTTTGTCAAAATCAGAGCTGTTTTTATTTATAATTAAAAAACACTGTTCCCAATTCATTCATTTTTTCAGTTGTTTGTTTAAATTCAGAACTGCCTTAACCTCTTTATCTTTTCAAAGTCTTTCTGTGCTTCTTTTGTCATAAACTTCATTCCCAAATTGGTAATAAATGTGGTAGCTTATGCACAAAACCCAAGGTAAACGTAGATTGTTAAGACCATTACACTGAGAATGCAGGTATTGAAATCCATTTTAGAAAGCAAAAATACTCCAGTGTTTCAAACAATGTGCACTGTGGATAAGTCGATGTCCAGGGCACTATGGAAAAAAGTACAAGATATCTGAAAATCAGCTTAAGCGGAGTGCAATCAAATGTTGTAATGCATAGGCACAGGGTGTTCCAGACATATGCTCTACGAAGAAGATAGATTAGACACATGTACCATGGCACTAGTCTGTGTATTGATTGCCTCCAACAGCCTTTCTGATAGTCAACCAAGACTGATAGAGAAAGAGAGAGCAAATAGGTTGAATGGCCCAATATGACATGACCTACTGTCGATACCAGATAGAAAGAGAGGAGGGGGGGGGAGAGAGAGAAAGAGAGCTGTCACTTTGTCTTCTTATTTCACTCATCCCAAATTGAAATTAGCATCAGAACAGCAGCACCCTCTTTTGTCAGCCAAATAATTCTGGCAAAGGCTTGTTTGAGATGCCCTTCCCTTTCAGTCCTGACTTATAAAGACAAATAGACAGAGTGTTTTCAGTTACCTCTGCTTTTAAAAAAGATAATCACAATCTTGGTCACAACTTCATCTTGATCTAAGACTTCCTTTAAAATATGTTTGAAAAGAGTGTAATGAAAGAATGACACTTTAAATTTTATATAAAATACTTTATTTTCTATAAACCAGCATATCAGCACAATATGACATAAAAGGTACTGATATGATATGTCACATAGGTGTAATGTGATAGAATGGCATTGACATATCACATAACAAGATATTTTTGGTACTCGAATAACCAATAATTCAAGGCAACATTTTTTTTTTTTATTTTGGCACAAACATTTTTTTACTGTCACAAATTTCTTTCTGAGCTCATCAACAATTTATGAATACATACATTTAGATACAAAATATATTTTATTTGTGAGACCATGCTTATGAGTGTGCATGTAGGCCCAATTAGGATCAGCAGTTCATAGCATCAAAGATTGCAGCAAAAACAACGATAGATGGATGCAAAGCAACCCTACTAAAAAAGACAATTGGAATGCACATGACACAATCTGGGGAGTAACTATGTACCTTTGTTTTCAGAGGTATGACAGAGAATTAATTGAAGTAAAATAATTAATTGGGTTTGTCTACCTTGTCAATTTCTGACAACATGATGTTATTTTCTGTTTGTTTTTTAGTTTGTGAGTTTCTGTGCCTTATTGTTGTCTTAATTGTCATTGTTTTTCGTGGGTTTTTTTGTTGGGTTGTTTTTTTTTAGTTTACTGTATTTAAATCTTAACCCCATCCTATTATTTTGTACCTTTCATGATTTTAATTTTAATGGTACAGTGCATAATGACAACAATTTGCAATGTACAGATTCTGACCAATTGTACTATCCTTTTGAAAGTGAATGAAACTTTTTTTTTTTAATGCAAAAACATTGAATTAGGTGGTATGCCTAAACAGGAGTGCCAGGCAGTAAATGTGATAAATGTATATTTACTAAATTGGAACGGTAGGTGTATACCTGCCAAGGTTTGCCCAGTTCTGATGTAGAAACCAGAGCCCATGCCACTACCAAAAATTCTTGTAGGGGTACTATAATTTTTGGTCATATTCGACCTATAAGACGCATTCCCTGATTTTTTAAAGAAACACAATTTTTCATAAAATGAATCGCTTGGGACTTATAACAGGACTTGACAGCGTCAATAAGAAACAGTAGATGATACCGTGGACATAGATATATCTCGGTTTAAATTCTGCTTTCTGGTGCCATTTCTTATTCTTTAATGTTCCAGGTATAAATAATTAAAGTGAACATTTAAGATTTGAGTCGATTGACTGACAATGACTCCAAAAAGAGGGACAAACATCCTAACACCAGCTATATCAGACTATTAGCCAAAAGATTAACAGCTGGAGAAAAAAGTTACGCCTTATAGTTTGAAAATTATGGTAGATCTAGTCCTAGAGGTAACTGAAAGGAAGGTAAAAAGGATTGCCGAGATCAGACATGAGAACATTCATGAGGATACTCACTCATGTAAATAGGTTTAAGGATCGAGTGAAAAACAAACTACAAATTTTGAGTGAGATGGTTTTGTTAAGAGGTGAGACAGAGTAAATTGGCAAGAGAATCTTACAGACGATTCAATGGAAGGTATGTAAATGGCGGAAGGAAGGTAGGAAGGCTGTTGATGTACATATGAGCAAGAAGGAAGTCTTCAACAGGACTATTAAAATTGCAGTCTGGACTCCTGCCATATTGCAATTCTAAACAATTTAAAAGAAAAAAAAAATTAGAGAGGTAAGTTCATGATAGTTATGTCTGGTGACTTTTGATAGCAACAATCAGTATTTAAACCAATATATGTACTTAAAGCGTTCAGACAGGTCTTTGTCCTCGATTCCTCCCCATTATCTTCCCCCTGAAATTTTCATAAGCCCTGATTATCCTCTTATGTCAAGGAAAGTAAATCTTTGTATGAAATTTAATTATGTCGGCAAAAGTTTTTACCTTGTTTTATGGTCAATGTAAAATGTTATCCAGCTAACCCCATATTTGAATTTTTTTGTCCTTATTGGGCAAATATTTCTGAGTAACAATATTCTAGTAGTGCAGCAGCAATAGCAGTAGTAATAGCATTAGTGGTGGTTATGGTGGTAGAAGAAGTAGTATCATATGGATTCGTATGCTGTACATTTTAGGCTTTCATTAAAGATCAATATCCGCTCCTGCTTTTATTTTTTATGGAACAGAATTGATGGAATTCTGTAGTAACATAGGTTGGAGTGAACAATTCAATAAAAAGATCAAATTTGACACAAATAATGTCATTGATGACTTTAAATTTGCATAATAATCTCAGCAGTACTGTGAAAAAAAATGTGCCTTGTAAATTGTATATGTTCAGCAGTGGATGAATAAAAGGACATACAGAGACTGCACTTAAGGTTTACATTCCCTGTGGAGTCCAGGAACTCCCAGTAGTGATTACATCGCCTGAAATTCTTTGAGGACAGCTCTGGCATAAATATACTAGAAGAGAAAACTTTTATGTACCGTTGTACATGTCAGGGTTAAGAGTAAAATCAGTAAACATATATTGCACACTGAAAGCATTAATTTCCCCAAATGTCAAAACATTGAATATTATCACAGCAGTAAAACTCCCATTGCTTTCAGGCCTTACAGTAAGGAATAGTCCCATCTTATGTACATGTATACAAGTCTGACTTTTGTTAATTTTCTCAGTGTACAAGTTCACTCTCTGTTCAAACCTGTTAAATTTGTCTTCATGTACTTATCACTTTTGTCTACCACTTAAGAAATAATCCTATTACCGATGAAAAAAAATCAACTTTTACCAGGTTTTCCCCTCCCCACCCCTAACTGACTATTGCATTTTGATAACTTTCTCAACTTCCTCTTAGCACACAGTGAAGCAACCTGTTAAGCAAATCATACCAGCAATCTGAAAAGACTTTTTGCAGCTTAATAAATTGAAGTATTTTTCTTTCATGACACCATATTAAATTTAATATTACTGTAGCTTTTTCCTTTTCCCTCAAGTCTCAAGAAAACAACAATAAAAAAGGTTAAAACTTTCAATTTTATCTTATCAATCTATGCTCATCAATACTGCCATAGATGACACCATTCTCACTGACTGGCCAGGTCAATAAGTCATTGTTATATCCATGGTAAGCTCGCTTATTCTGGGTGGTGCTTCTAAACACAGCACTTCCTTTGCCATTGTACAAGCCAGTTCCAAGGCCCTCATACACTGTAGAATCTCTGTTTTTGATGAGTTCTCCACGGCCATCAAAGTATTCCTCATAAGGAGGCATGCAAAGACGTAACTTGTCCAAAACACTTCCAGGCCAAGCAGCGTCGGGGTCACTGTGTCGGTTGAAATGTTGGAACCTTGTAGGCAGATGTCTGAAAGTAAAGGAAAATAAGATAAGATGACATAAAATAATTTAACCATATCAAATGGGTGTTCTTCTGTGTTTCAATCTAGGTTAAAAGTGTACTCACTCAAATAAATTTATTTTTGTCTACCAAGGCATTAAAAATATTCCTCTTCCCTCATACTTCTCATCTTTTACGTTCTCCTTTTGCCATCCTTAGCCTATCAGTAGTGAGAACAACCTCAAATGAATGAATGATCAAAGTGCACATAAAACATGAATAAAGGATCTGGAACAGTGAAACATAGCCAATTAAATATCAAATAAATTGTGGCAGACATGGGTTTTTGTGCCAGTCTATTTGTATGCATAGCATTTGGCTATAAATAAGGATATAAGTATTTTTAGAAAAAGGAAAAAAAATCTGAATATATATATATAGCGCTAAATCCACTTTGTCCTCAACAGGCTCTTTCCAACAAAAATTTCTTCTCATGTGGCAGCAGTCGCGCTGTTTAGACCTTGGAAAAGACTATTTACACACATTTTCCTCACCTCACTCAGGTATTATTGAGTACCTAACCATGGGCAGAGGAAGATCTTGTCGGTAGGAGAGAGCAAGTGTGCCTATAGAATGGCTGCATTTCTAAATGTTCTACAAGGAGTTGAAAATGTTTTTGGTTGGAAAAGGCCTGTGGAAAAACACTTGAAAGCACTTTGAGCACATTTAGTTGTTGATTTAGCGCTGTATAATGCTCTTTTCTTTTTTATTTTCAACTCCACGTGGAGGGTAAAGAAATGCAGCCACTTTACAGGCACACATTTTCCAGCAGAGTGACAAGATCCTCCTCTGCCTATGGTCTGGTACTCAATAACACCTGAGTGGCATGAGAAAAATGTGTAGAAATAGTCTTTCCCAAAAATTTAACAGCGCCACTGTGTGGCCCAGTTTTGAACTCGAAATCTCACTGTTACAAGTCCAATGCTTTGAACCCACAGCCGTGCTGTCACACAGGATAATATTGATATAGTATGTATACTTGATGAAAACCTCTTGCTGCCACACAGGATAATATTGATATAGTATATATACTTGATGAAAACTTTTGCTGCCACACTGGATTATATTAATACAGGATATATGCTTGATGAAAACTCTTGCTGCCACACAAAATGATATAGTACATATACTTGATGAAAACTCTTGCTGCCACACAGGATAATATTAATATAGTATATACACTTGATGAAAACTCACTCAGTGTATTTGCTGTATTCTTCAAAAGTCATCCAAGAGTCAATCTTTCTGGTTATCAAAGCTCGTCCAGAGCTCAGATTCTCTTTATAGACTTTGGGAGCAACAGTTGAAGCAAATGGATAGACATCTTCAACTGTGATATAACTCCTTTTGGAGCTTCCACTTCCTGTTCTTTCATCATCTGACAATCCAGCTCCCCCATGACCAAAGCCACTTGAAGACTGCCCGCCTGCCATTTTGCGCATACGAGCTAGGCCCCTTCTTCTTTTCGAAACTCTTTTCTTAGGCTTAGGCTGGTTGAACGGACTATTTTCACTTGTAAGGGGACCAAGAGGAATCACAATGTTCTTTCTTAGTAGATTGGCAGGCTTGTCTCCTGGGTAGAGCAGAACTGCCAAAAAAGATGTTAAGAAGAATGAGAATAATGAAAATAAATATGAAAAAAATGGGCATTGCGAGCAACAATTTGATATATTTTAATGGAAAGTGAAGAGAGAAAAAAATGCTTTGAGCTTAGCACTGACACTTTAAAAATAAAAGAAAGGAAAAATGTAAAATAAAATATTGGGACAAATAAGTATAGCTCAAGGGTTTTTTTCCCCTTTTTATTTTTACTCATATTCTCTTCGTATAAGATCACAAATCCATTGAGGATCTATAATAATCTATAAAATTACAACGCTTTCAAGGACGAAATGCATCAAAACCAATGACCAATGCTATCCATCATATGATATATACTGTACCACAATCTTTGATAACTGATATGTTCAAGGAAATAAGTTATGATGATACTTTTCCTGTAGAAAAATTGTGACAAATTTAACTTAGATAATAATTGTCCTTGTCCAATACCAATTTTTTCTATTCAAGGATCCTGAAATAGAACAAAAGAATTTTTGCGTACAATTTCTTCTAAGTCCTCAGGGATAAAAATTAAAATCTATTTCTTCAAATGGGGATATGCCTACCGTCTGGTAACTTTCACTTCAATGCATATTATAAATTACAGGGGCTCACAAAATTTCTTACCTCTGTCCAATGTCTTTTGGTTGAAGGGTAAACCTCTATCTGCAAATAATTTTTTCACTTCAAAATATTCCCTTAGCATGTCTCTTCTAAACTGATTGACCATCCCAGCTGCCTCACCGCCAAGAGTCGATTCTGAACAGTGATTGTCTATTGGTTGATATCCTACTTTGATGACACCTGGGAGTTCATCAAATGTCACTCGTTGATCCCTTGAAAGCTGTGAAATTAATCAAAAGGAAAGAGAACAGGACGAAGATCAAGACTTGACTGCTAGACATGATTCACAATCAATGAAACTTACAACATCCTTTTCGTCTTCAAAAAAAAAAAAAAAAAAATTTTTAACCCAACAAATCCATATTTGTTGAATCACTTTTGTTCCTCAAAAGTCACCTTTATGAATGACAATTTGAATCTTACAGTGAATTCCTCATTGAAAAGGCATAACAAACAATTTGTTCTAGATACATACAGATTGAAACATTTAGAATATGTTCATGATTTATTGAAACATTTTTAAACATACAGTGTGAAACAATTGTGCATGGGAAATACAATACTAGAGGCAAGTGAGTTAAAAAAAAAAAAGCATAAGAAGGGTTGGTTGGAGCCATGCATGTGGCATTTTATCAAAGACAGACAGGGATAGTGACTCATTGTTGCCTTGTCTTGCTAATATAAAAGTAAAAGCCAAATTTATTATTTCCCTAGCTCCTTGGCTACTGTAAGGTGATATATGAACCTCTGTATAGGGGACTTTTGTACCATAAGACGAGATATATTGGCTCAGAGTTTTGTGTAATGTTTGTTCAATGGTCTTCATCTTCCTTCTTTTACTCAACCTACATAATCAATTTATCCAGCAGAGAGAAGAAATGGTTTGTTTACATTGATCAATCAAAGACTCCTTCTTCATTCCGTCACCCACTCTGGTCAACTCTCACCAAAACATTTGATTTAAACCCAGAAAAAAAATCTTGTAGTTACAGAGCTAGAGTGATATACACAGTGTATAAGATTACTCCACTTCTAAAAATGAATAAGGCTTATCATAATTTGTTAATTTACTTTTTGAGAGTGCCAGACCTTTAATTTTATTTTCCCACAAGTATATTAAGTTATGATGACTTACATTTCTCCTTGTGTTATTTCTGCTGAGCACAACTCTGTCATGTTTGCGCATATCAACCATAGCTTCCAACGACTCTGGAACCCGAGTTTCAAGCCGTGTGTCAAACTCTGGGGGTTCCAGGGATATTGGTGTGCTGGTACGTGATTTAGATGGAGAAACTGGGCTTGCAGGTTTTTTTAGTCCTGGTGTACTTTTATCGGCTGAGGTCTGAGTCTTTGGAAAACAACCATCAAAATGTTCATTAAAATAAAAGGTCAGTCATTCCATTTGACCAGAATAATTTCATTTCTTTACAGACCAATCATTTATAATTATATATATGAATAATACGTTCATAGTTCTGAGATTTCACCTGTTAAAAGTGATGATCCATTTATATCATATTAGTATTAGAAATTAAAGCTGAGGAATTTTTCACTCTATTCTACATAATTGTTCACAATACATTTTAGATACTTGGAAAAATCCATGAAAGAAAAAGTCCCTTAAAAGGTTTCATGATAATGTTAAACTCTGACCTTATTTTTTGTCAGTAATTTTACTCAAGCCCTTACTTAGTAGTATCCCGATATTTTTAATTGTACTATACGTGTACCTAAGTCTTTTAAGAAGTACTGAATAATTCTGAGGTAGCAACAGAATGTAATCTGCCTGAAGATAGACCATCAAACAAGTTACTCACATTTGGCCACCTTGCACATGTGATTGACATGTACAGTACTTGTGATTGCCCTAACCCAGAACCCTTAACAAAGGTGACAACTTATGTGGCCTTGTAACACAGGTAACCACAAAACACCAGTGTTCACCTTACACTAATAGCTGATTTACATCATTGACTAGTGATAGACTTACAAAGATGACTGTCGGTCATAGATGGCTGCAACCCAAAATTCTGACTGTATCTTATGCTATGCTCTAAATAAATTTCATTTGTATACATATAAACCCTCACTTTGTGCGATGGCTTTTCACTCTCATCAAGGGAAGTATCAGATGTATCAACAGGCCTAGGAGTGTAACCTGCCTCAAAAAGAACATCTTCATACATATTCTGATCAGTCTGTTCTTGTGACTGGATGGTAGAGGTGGCTGTTTCCTGTCCCGCTGTCACATTTTCTCTTGACAAGGTGGCGTCCAATGAATCTGAAACAGGAAGTTGCTGTTGACTCGAAGTTTGAGAATCTTCCTTTGCGTTTCCTGCACTCTCTTCTCCCTCAGTGGATTCAAGTTCTTTAGCTGATATCGGTGCTGATTTACTTGGGTCCTCAAATGACTGATCTGCAGCATTAGAGAGCTGACTCTTCTCTTTCACCAAGCTTGGCTTTTCCAAGGTTCCACTTTCTTGACCCTCTACTGATTTATCTTGATCTTGGAAGCTCTTTTCTCTCCCCAGTTTTACCTCTGATGATTTAGACACATGTGACTGTGAAGTAGGTAATGATTTTGCACCGGAAGAAGAACCATCAGCTCTTTCCCTAGAAGCAATTTTTTCTCTAGAAACAAGTTTTTCTCTTGAGACGATTTTTTCTCTAGAGACAGTTTTGGGTGTTGAAACACTTTGCAGTGACTTTGATTTCCCTTTTGAACCTGCAGATTTTCATAAAAAAATAAATGGGGAAATGTGACACTTAATAATGAAGCTAAAACTTAGTATGAGACAATTTATCCCAATTATGAAGTTATCATACTCATTTCGTTTTCTTTAAAGTATTAAAAGGGAAACATTTCACCATATCCAAATCATTTAAATTTTGAATGTAGGCAGATCATTAATACACCCTTTTTAATTCTCTGTCTTCTGCTCCCTGCTTCTGTTGAGTATACTATCAAGAGAAGTCATTTACAATGTTTTTAGAAAAAAAGAAAGAAGATACCCCACAACCGCTCTTAAATGTTGTAAAGGTAAAGACGACATTACAGGTGTGTAAAAAGTCTTGAAAAGATAAATTGTTCGCCTATAAAGAGGCAAAAAAACACTTCTTTGTCATCAGTGATAACCACTTTATAACTAGTTGAAAATGGGTAAAAGAAAAATAATAGGAGTTTCAGTGTTTCGAAGAGAACCTCTAAAAAGCCTCTGCAATGATTTATATTATAAAAATCCAAGCGGCTTTTATCAATCACACACCTTTTGAACTTAAAGGTCTCTTTGTAGTATTTTCATTTCCACCTTTCCCTTCATCCAGACTTTGTTTCTTTAGGTCCCTTCTTTGTTTCCGCCACTGCATCAGCCCCTTGTTTAATTCTTGATAGTTCAGTTCATCATCAAGATCAGCATCCAGAGTGATGAATAGATCATCTACTTCAGACTCACTCAAGGGAATTTCACTCTGTGGACAAAAGCAGGAAGAGGAAAATAATACCCCCACCGTAAAATTGTGTAGGTTTGAATTTGAAGCAATTTTAGTCGTTTTTGTTTGAAATAATTTATCCGTCTTACTGCAGGTTTAAAGCTGGCTTTGAATCAAACACTGAAAATATTATGCGATTCAAAATGAAGCCTCAAATGAAACTGAGATGTAAAATCCTATCACCCTATTGCCGCAATTGGTCATATAGGCTAAATTATAAAAACATGTAGATTAAAAGAAGGCAATGGCCATCGATCGGCCCCGGGCTGATATAGGCTGTAGACTGACGATTGGTCTCATGGACCGACAAATAGCCTGTCTATTGGAGACAGGTTCAGGGACCAACAAACATGCTGCAGGTTGGAGATTGGGTCAATAAATATCTCAAACTTAAAAAATCAAAATGTGGAATTATTGGTAAGTTTAAAAAATACTCGGGAAAATCAATCTCTATTGCTGCTCAACACCTCACTACATAAAGACAGCCATCTTGTGGGTTCTTATTTAATTATGAAACTTTGAATCGTAATTGTAGTTAAAGAGGCACGCCAGATTTTATAATAATAATGAACTGCAAAAAGTCTACGCTGTTAACTTCCACAATCTGCTGAGACGGCCGTATCAAAATCAAAGCAAAGTTGCATTTTATTTGGACATGAACTCTTGAGTTTTATAGTAAAGTTAGTCACCTCATGTTCCAGTTCTTTTACCCTCCCTTATTAGGCCTTCAGATTAATAACTTCAGGTGGGAAATACTGTAGGCCTGAACCTGAAGAGCCTCCAACTTTTATATGATGGTGAATTTTTCCTACATCTTGACATATTTTATCTTGATTTACATGAATTGTTAATGATCATAATATCACCTGAGAAGGTGACGGACCAGGATTTACGCTTTATATCTCGGGGAGACCAATCTATAGTTAAGGGCTTACTACAGTTGGAGAGACGGATCGATAGCCACTCTGTTAAAAGAAAGCTCAGAATTTCCATTGGGAATAGAATGATAATGTTCCATTTAATGTGGTGAAGATCTGATTAAATATGAAAGAGAAAAAACTGATTCTTTCAAAAGAAAACGTCTTTTCAGAAGATGAGTAGGCCTACATGAGTATGTAAGTCTTCAAAACCTAGAAACTCATCAACACAATTATTACATGCGATTTTAATTGAAGTTGATGAACAATGATCCCATCCACAAGTTACTATGTATACAAGCTTGAATTCTCATTATCAAATATTATTACCTGAGATACTGCATTGAGAAACTCAGTTCTTGAGAGAGACCAGCTTTTATCTTTGTCAGATATTCTGAAAAGGTCTAAAAGTCGCATACGGTTCAATGATAAAAATTTGTCCAATATCTGCAAGCCGTCAGGAGGAGGAACGGTCATTGTTGGTACATCTGGTGGAGGTTTAGGAGATGGGGTTTCTTCAACAGGAGGAGGAGTTTCAGGTTTTTTCATGCGCTCTGACTTAAACTTAGCTTCAACTCTTTGCTCCAACTCTGTTTTATCAGTCTTTCGAGAAAGTAGGCCCTCATTCAACCCAATTGAGTTCAGATTACCCCTAAGTTCCTGACGTTTCTGGATCCAATTTTTATAATTCGTTGTTTTCTCTAGCTCTGCGCTTTTGGCCTTTTCCTCCTTGGTTGCCTCTTTGACTTGTTCCCTTGGTGTCTTGATGGAACCATTCAAAATTGGTGGAGGTGGCGGTGGATTATAGTTAAAATAAAGACCTAATTTATGCTTTAAAGGTGTTTCCATAGGAGGTGCCTCTATGACTCTTGTTCTTCTAGGGGGACCTCCAAATATCTTCACTGCTGCCTTATAGTGTTTAATATGAGGAAGATCTCTCTGCTTGAAAAATTTAAGCCTTTCATCGTAAGGGACATGATCAAAGTTGTATGGATCGAATAGACGCTCGAGGTCGAAACTAATGTCCGCCCCAAGAAGGTCCTCTCGCCTTCCATATCTGGGTGCCATGTTGAAATGTTGCAATATCAAACCCTGTCGTTCTAAGTGTACATCTCAGGACTTATGTTTTCTATCCATCGCTAACCAAACCATTAATTTTCCACAAAATCCACAGGACTGGACCACGAAGCCGCCATTGTTGCTACTGTAAACAAGAAATCGCCACCTACAGACAAAGATAGGGGAAATAACTCTGACAGTAGTGACAGATAGGCTAACGCAAGGAGTATAATATAACAGGAGTGTCGACTCCGCCTCCTTAGCGAAGTTTCACTCGTAGTGATCTCCCTTTGCTTGACCGTGGTCAGGCGAACTGAGAAGTAGGCCTTT
>JAOWAY010448562.1:0-13264 GCA_028565895.1 Goniobranchus geometricus | reverse complement strand
CTCTCTCTCTCTCTCTCTCTCTCTCTCTCTCTCTCTCTCTCTCTCTCTCTCTCTCTCTCTCTCTCTCTTATCTGTCTCTCTATCTCTGCCACATGTTTGTCTGTCTCCTGTCTGTCTGTCTGTCTGTCTGTCTGTCTCTCTCTCTTGTCTTTTTTCTTACTCTCTCTGCCTCTCTCTCTAGTCTTCTTTATGACTCGCTCTCTCTCTCTGATCTCTGTCCGTCTGTCTGTCTGTCCGTCTGTCTGTCTCTCTTTCTCTCTCTCTATGATATACATAGAATAGATGATTTAAGTGTCTCGATTCAGTTTTAAAAGCTAATGATTTCAAAATGCCACACTAGGGAAGCCTTCAGGTCAAAATCAGATTTTTAAGATGACTATTTTATTTCCCAGAGTACTTGTTTATCAGTCAAATGAAGTGATCCTGCAAACTTTTTGCGAACAATTGATTTTGTGTATTTTCGCCCACCAAATCCTTTGTGGGATTAAGAACAACATTCCTGTAAATGTTTTGATTTATTATGGTATCTTACCTCTCTGTTTCTCCTCATTTGGACACATATGTAAGCTTACTGACTATGGCATACTTTCATTTGGTTAAAGGTACGTGGAAACACTTCCATGTGATTGATAAAATGTTATTCTGAGAGCAATGCTGAATGGAAAATGAAAAATGTATTTTTGATACCTCTTTTCATTTGATTGAAATGTGCTTGTATAAGTCCAGTTCATTTGATTACAATAGTGGTCGCCTAACATCACACCCCTTGGGAAAATGAACAAGCGGGATCTTAGGCGGGCCGGGACTGTAGCCAGACCGCAAAGGAGATAACTCATGCAGCTCTCAATGTTATTCAGAATTGTATCCAATTAGCGACAAACCCATATGGGGGCATGGTCATAATCAAACTGAAAGAAGACAGTTTGTTTTCACCCTGTCAATCTCAAGACATGTCTTTGCTTTGCATTCTTTGAATAAACTCCCAAGCAAATGGCATCTTTATAGGTTGTGTAAATATAAAACTGTCAAGATCATTAATCCACTTCTTTTCAAGCATTTGATCTCTCATCTCATTAAAAAAATTTCTCTAGGCTATTATGAAATGAAGTATGCATACGCCAATTTACTGACTACTTGCTGACATCATCACTCTCCAGTGACACAGAACAATAGCCTATTGATAAATTCCCATGCACAGTCAATGACTGTCCATTAGAACAACGGTTTGTATAGACTAGACACAGGACGGCAACTTCCAATTACAATGAGACTGGGTAGGTTGATCACATGATTCTTACCTCCTGTGCTCTGGTAGCTAGGTCCAACCTGCTAGTGGTTTTCACCGCAACGAAAAACAAAAGTGAGAAAAAATTGTTGTCACCCTGCATAATTGGCCACACCACTACGGTATGTCAAAAAAGCAGGATCTCAAACGATGTGGAAGGGTTGATAAAGGGCGAACTCATAAAGAAAAAGTTCTGTTTCAAAAGGAAAGCTGGATGTTAGGCGGTCACTACTGATTTTTTTTTTGTATTGTTATGTTATATGCGTATGAAATATATCTTTACATGAAGGACATATTAAGAATGGATAGGAATTTTATCAGCCTTGTAGAGACAGGCTTTTGGAAAGTAAGAGGGGTAGAATGCTGACCAAATGTTAAGAGTATTAGAAGCTTTAATTTGTAATTTAAAGTGAATTTGCCAGTGTTGTTTTGAAGATCATTCCTACCTGTGGTTGGTGGTGTCTATATGCTTTGACGGACATAGCTAGACTGAAAAGTAGACTGTCATACTCTTGTTTTTTCTTTTTTTTTTTGGTAGAGACTGTTTTGTAATCTGAAACACGCCATGCAGGAGCACCGAATCATTTTCAATCTAACTGGAGAACAGAGCTGTTGTTATATCAGGACCTATCCTGCTTCTTATCAGTGTGCGGCTTTATCACACTGTCATACTCTTCTTAGGTATGAGAATATTAGGACATATGACAATTGTAAATTTTGGATGGGTTTGTACACTGCATTGTACAACATGGGATTCAGATTTGTTTCATTGTTGTCTACGTGATGAGAAAAGATGTTTATCAACCTTTTTGTTTATGTAAGTTTTTAAAAAATTAATTCTGGTTTGCGTAATTATTTTTTCAGTAGAAATGTAAAGGTCAGAGGCACTTACATTAATTTTTATTTTTCCTATGTAAAGCAGAAATTTTATGTTCATACCAAATTTTCTTCTTCTCTTAACACATAAGTTTTTACATGAGTCCTCTTGACGTCACCATAAGTGGCATTTTAAAAAATCTCTCCATTCATATCAGTTTCAAGATGTTAATGTTTACTGACATGAATAAATATTTTGATCATCAGAAATTAATTTTAAAACATAATATTCAGGGTTTCCATGTTTTACTCTTAATCATTTTTCTATTTCATATGAAAGAATTGTTTCTCTCTGAAATTCATTCATTTGATTCATAATATTGCCCGCGACAATCCTTTGTGAAAAGGAACTAAAAGTTTTAATGTTCCGCCAAATAATGTACTAAAATCGTTGAAACAAATGGTCCACAAAGTATTTTGCATATAAAATTGACACAGCTATCTATTTCCCCAAATTTTCATTTTATCTCCATGTTAATCATTTAATATTGAAAGAGGAAGGTGAAACTCTTGATAAGTTTATATACCTGATTATGAATTATTTCATTCTTCTTGAGATTGTCTGAACAGAGAAGTGAATGGCTTGTCATGGTCGCCAATGTCTGCCTCAGACCTGGTACTTGATGAATGAAAGATGAGATGATATTGTGAATCAAAGCAAACTACTGGGTTTTTTTCAAAATAGATAAATGTGTCATCATATGCGAACAGATCATGTTTGTTAGTCATCAAACCTCAGGGCATTTGAAAGATTGTAAAAGTGTTTCATGTTTGATTGATGAGCTTTATGGTTGTGGGTTGAGTGACTAAATTGTCTGTCCGAAGAAGTAACAAATCTTTACTTTCTCCACATGACAAAGTACTGAAGCTTACAATTATTTTATAGGACGATTGGCTGCTTGCCAGTCAGAGAAGTAAAGAGTCATCACTTTGACATAAAGACGTCGGACTGAGTAAACTTTAAGTTTTTTGCTATTTTGGATCTATCTAGCAACTTAAAAAAAAAAAAAGACAGAATACTTTATACTGATGTTTGTTCACAAACAAGATTTATTTTGCAAAAAAAGTAATTTCAAAATAAGAACAACATTTACAAGGAAACCAATTGCTTATGAATTTAGCATTGTGTTACCAGCAAATAAAAGATTCTCAATATATTAAAAAAAAACAAACCCAACCCTGATAAACATTCTTTCAAATCATCCCTCCATTCACTTTCCACTCTTTCCACGAAGCATCTTTTGACTTCAGTTGCATTTATTGCACAAAGCCTTGGCATGGTCCTTGCAGACAAAGTTGGAGCAAGAAATGCACACCTGCCTCACTTTAGAGTCCTTCTTTCTCGGACAGCAGATACATCTTCTTTGAAGAGCCTTTCATTTTCTGGATCCAAGAGAGGAGGAATGAGGGCTTTCAGCAGTTGATGATGAAGATCGTTTGAGGTTCCATTCGAGCAAACATGTGGGATTGCTAAGAGCCTTTCCAGTTTTCCTCTGAAGGGTGCTCAGAATTTTTTGGCAATAATTTGCATGTAGTGGCAGGTGTCACCATCTATGTCTAGGAGATGTGTGGCCTGCTCCTCCCGCATCTTTGTTTCTACTCCAGAGATATGTCCTCTCATGACAGTCCATGAATCAGACAGCTCTTACACAAGATTCTCCCACGGCAGTTCATTCTCTCTTAAGATGTCACAAACTGCACTGTAGATAGTGGCCGAGTCTGCTTTGCTGATTTCCACTGATGCAAGATGATGAGTGACAATCTTCCCATTTTTTAGGTAGCTCACAAGGACAGAGAGGACTTTTTTTTAAGTGTTGGCACAAGTTGCTTCATCTATGTTGAGTGAAAATGGACTCGCTTTGAGATCATCTGCTAGGCGCTTTGTGACCCTTTTTGCAAGACCAAAACAAAGCTCATACGCTGCAGCTGTGTATCCTAAATTCACACCAGAAAGAGCCTGTGGATCAGAGCTACAGGCTTTTGCTACATCCACAATCACGGGAGCAAGGGTCAAAGGTATGGCATGCTCAGTCATCACAGTCAGAATCATGGCTTCCATCATAACAACCCTATCTGCTAGGAGTACCATAGCCAAAGGTTTTGGCCTCGAAACTGGGGTAGGCTGTTTATCAACTTGCAAAGGTGTGATACTATCCGTTGATTTTGAGAGAGCTCTACTGAAGATGGGAAAGACCTTAGCAGTTGAAGCTGGAATTATGAAACTTCCCAAACTGAAGTTGGATTGCCGAGTCTTCAATTGGTGGATATGTTTGTCTGTCTAGAGGGGTCTTTTAACTTTGCCTCTGTAAGTCAGCAACTTTTGACACCACTAGCAGAGTCTGGGGTCTGGAGTGTAAAAAGACCCCATTTAGACAGTTAATAGCATAGTCAAGAGTTTTTTTCTTATTTGAGAGTGTGGAGTGTAAAAACACCTCATTAGACATTTAACAGCATAGTCAAGAGTTTTTTTTCTTATTTGAGAGTCTGGAGTGTAAAAACACCTCATTAGACATTTAAGAGCATAGTCAAGAGTTTTTTTTCTTATTTGAGATCTGGGGTGTAAAGACACCTCATTAGACATTTAAGAGCATAGTCAAGTTTTTTTCTTATTTGAGATCTGGGGAGTAAAAACACCTCATTAGACATTTAAGAGCATAGTCAAGTTTTTTTCTTATTTGAGATCTGGGGTGTAAAGACACCCCCTTACAGCACAGTCAAGCTTTTTTTCTTATTTGAGAGTCTGGGGTGTAAAAACACCCCAGATATAGCAACGAGCCTATGAAAGTTGAGATAGCATTAGGGTTCAAAGAAGTGGCCTACTCAGCCCAAAGGGTTTTTAAAAAATGTATCATATTCATTCACACTAGAAAGGAGAAAAGTTACAAGAGGCCTCCACCCTTCGTTCAAATCCTGAATAGCAAAATCATCCAATCGAGACTCATAAAGCAGTTTTTAGTTACAAGTTGTCTTAAATTTGATTTCCTTTAAAAGATTCAAATACATTTCTTTCTTGTATATCAACCAGTCGAAAGTCATGGTCATCGTCAGATATGTCCATGTCACTGTCCCTTCCACGTCTAGCCGGTAGCCAGTCTTCGTTTGAGTCTGAAAATGAGATGTCAATTGATATGCCAGTGTCACTGTCATCCTGCGTTGTGTTTTTTCTTCTGGGCAGTCTGTCGCATTGTTCTTTTGCTAGTAATGTTAGAAGGTTGAACAGTTTTAGGCTTATTTTTCTTTTGTCCGCCACTTTTCTGAGCTTGACGTGAGGCCCCCTCTTCAGTGAGGCGAGTTATAAAATGGAATGACGTCAAACTTTCTCCATACATCCTTCTGACCCTTCCCGACAATGGTGGAATTTTTGTGGCTGTGATCGATCATTTCCTAGATTTGGAAATCCTTCCGAGAGTACAACTAGGCCCTATTTTAAATAAATACGTAAGAGCGGACCAATTGCGTTAGTAGTAGAACAATATAAGCATGGGGTACACAATGGGCCTACCTTACTCAAAATCGTCGTCGTCATCGGCAGGCCTCCTTGCTGCATATTTGTCGACTAACACTTTATATCCTTTTGGACATTTCAGCTTTTCAGTTGACGGTCGTTTTTTAGCTTTACTAGCACTGTGTTTGGAAATCGTGGTGCAAGCGGTCGATGCGGATGGATGAGAAGACGTTGAAGCAGTGGCGGAAAAGGTTGATGCAGAGGGATGAAAAGACGTAGAAGATGCGGTCGTAGTGCCAGTGGAGAAACTAGTACTAGGAAGCAGATTCTCAACTGCTGCCGTGTATGGAGAGGTGACGAGGGATGTTTCACGGTTTCCTCTTGTGGATTGTCGGCGAACGTCGACGTTATTGAAACATCTGGGTTTTCGTAATCGCGGGACGTAATCCAGTGTCCAAAAATGGGTTTTTGGGCGATGTATTCACTTGGGCCCGAAAGGGGTTGAATTTGCTTTAAACCGGTAAAAAAGTGTTCAATGATGTTGCCTCCACTTCACAAATTTCTCCATAAAATTTCACTTAAGTGGGACTCAAAGTTACTCGCTTTGGTACCACATTTTTTTTTTAAAATGCTGCTTAGTGTGTGCCCAGGCACCTTCAATTCGATTAGTGTTAGCTTCAACGATTTTGTTGGTTTGTGCGTTAATGTTTTTTGTGTGAAACTATGTTTGTGTATAACTGAGAAGTGTTGAAATCCGTGATTATTAAGTCTGTTATACGCTGCCCAGCCGCCCGAAAAAATACGGCTGCCTGGGGTAACAAATTTCTTTATGATGGCCAAAAGACTGCCCTCGTCACGCTTCTCGACTGGCACTAATATTAACTTATTAGATGATCTCTTGACGAAGCCGAAGATCCAAATCCGATGTCCTTTTGGTTGACCCCTGTGATATTTTACTTAAGTGCCAAATAAGGATTCATCTATCTCAATGTCTCCGGACAATTGAATTGAATTGTATTCTCTGAATACTACTTCTATAAATATATCACATATATAGAATATTAGACCAATCTACTGCTGTAGATTTATAGCAGAGGCCTGCCTCTGTGATCCATGGGCACAAAGAATTTCCAAATAAAACAGCTTTAACAAATACTAAAATATCACAAATTTCTATATGCGAATGTTCAAAAAAAAGAAAATTTGGTTATCGAAAAATCGTGATTCTTGCTAACGGAATATGAAACACATACGCCTATACTATGCTTTCGCAAACACAATTTACCGAAACTACCACACTTCGGAGGTGGCCCTATAGCTCAGTTGGTAGAGGGGCTGACTGCCATGCAAGGTGGCCCAAGTTCAAATCCAGCGGGCAGTGGATTTTTTTTGGGGGCCCCCTGTTCACCCAGCACTGTAAAAGGGTAACTAGGTCTTTCTAGACTTGGCGGAAGTAAAGGCGGTGTGGAAAGCAATGGCAAACTACCACTTTATGCCGTGCCCCTAGTATAAGTAGGGCTCTACCCCTAATTCCCCTATCAGTCATGGGTAAGGGACTATCTTTACTTTACCACACTTCGGACACTTGAATAATTCTTCAGGCAAAAATCCAATTGAAATTAAATAATTATTAAACTTTTCATCCGGTAAAGAAAGCACAGCTAAGAAATTGTATTGATTAAAGAAATCGGAAATTATAATACTCAGTACATCGTTTATATCCTCTTTCTATAATTACCGGCCATTACTTCAACAAGCGCATGTTTGTAAGTGTACACAATAAATGTATTACTTTTCGGTGTCTGACAAACGAACTTCTCATTCCAATACCATGAGTCGTGGTAAATGAATCGTGACATGCTTATACTATATCTAATCACAGCGTTGGCCCGAAAATCATTGATCAATTCCTGAGAACTTTTCTCCCCAAAAATAACAAAGCCCCTTTTTCTTATAATAGAATCCCCAAAAGGAAACCCTTTTCTATTTAAGACACTTAAGAGTTCACTCATATGTATTCTAATAACGTCGTTGGTCCGCTGTTTCAAATTAGTAAACAGCTCTTTGAGTTCAATGTTGGACGTCATTCGTAATATTTTACTAGCATCGTTGGTATTTTACTCTCCTCTCTCTCTCTATATATATCTCTCTCTCTCGCCCCCGTATTCTACTCATGTGGTTGGCCCGCTCTATCGGTCTCTTTCGGACAGGTTATAATAGATTTTTGAAATGGTAGTATTCGATTACGGTATCGAATTCTCAGCAGGCCCAACCAAAGGATTATCCCCTTTTTTCTCCACCTCGCACACTTTCATATATATAACTCGTTATAGGTGTATTTACAACGCACAAAACTGTGTTCAAAGTAAGTGAAAAAGAATTCAGCTCATTTTGTAACCATTTTTTGGGGAGAAATTCCATACCAACCCCAATAAGGGAAATAACCCAAATAAAAAGTAAAGGGAACTAACCCTAGAAACTAAAGAGGGATTCTTTTGATGTGGAGAGAGAGAGAGAGAGAATGACAATAAGGCCCCCCCAATTTCTGTTGTCTCCCTATCGGCCGCGTTGGCTCCAAGTGTGCGTAAAATTAAAGAGCATAGGTTACCATTGCGTGACCTAGCTGTGACCCATCAGTCCGATTTCCGGTGTTTACTTGGGAGACGATGCAATGGCTGCCAGGCCTTCCCAACCCTGCTCGGTAGCAATTTTCTATTGGCACTCATCAACTCACGTTTCTTATTTCGCTGTTGAAATTATGCCTAAACTCTGTGTAATAGATCTAGATTCAATTAATTTACAGTCAATTACGAAATGAAATCTATCCTATATAGAATTTAATAAGTTGATTTGGGGTTGGTATGGAATTTCTCCCCAGTTTTGTTTATGAACAAGAATATTCTTAGAGGAGGCGAGTGGCGGGACAATATGGGGTAATCCTTCAGTTTAGCGTCGTCCTTCGTTTACATGCCCGCCATCTTGTGACGTCATCGGTTTTGGTGGCAATCGTTCGCCAGTAATCATGGGTCATAAATATCGAAATATCGCATATATGATATGTTGCGGCGAATTTCACAGATAATAATAATAATAATAATGACAATAAGAATTTTTAAAAAAATAAAATAATAATAATGATGATGATGATGATATTTTACTACTACGACTACTACTTATTATTTTTATTATTTAAAAAAAAATAAAAAATTTATTATTATACCAAATAACTCATCTGGATTATCGAGATTGAGCGCAAACAACTTGAGAAAGAAAAAATATCGACATTTGTGCATTTTGAATACTTGTTCCCCGATTACCACCAAACCGTTGACGTCACAAGATGGTTGTCATGCAAATAATAGGGAAGACGCTAAACTGGAGGATTACCAAAAGCCCTTAGCTATAGGCTTTTGAGTTGCTGTCGATCAGTCTCCCCAATCTACAAGTAAAAAGCCCTTAGCTATGGGCTATAGATTGGTCTCCCGGAGATATTCTTAAGCTTAAATCTCAGTTACTCTTCTTACTGAGTGTTATTATGATCATTACCAATTCCTTTATATGCAAATCCATCATATAAATCAAGATGTAAATTAATGTAAGAGATCAATCCGATGGTCTAGTGGTAAAGCGCTCATGAAATGTTAGCACCATCTAACTGGAAGCGAAGAACTGTGCTTATGAAACAGACATAATGTGCACACAGAATGAAGGTTTTACACTGATTGAGTACAATTCTTGGAATAACAGCACACAAGATGGCTGTCGTTAAAGTAAGGTGTCAAGCAGCAGTAGTAACTCAGGTTTTCCTGAGTAGTTTTTACGTTTACCAACAATTCGACATTCTGATTTTTAAAGCTTGACTCGACATATTTATTGGCCTGATCTACCTGCAGCGCATTTGTTGGTCCTCTACACTATTTGTAATGAGATATGCAACTCCCTGGCTAGATGCGGATGTAGGTCAATCCCTTTGCGGTTAAAGTTCACCAGTAAACAATGGATACTGCCCTACATGCTCACTCAATCTATTATATTTCCCCCATCAATCTGTGATCCTCAAATAAGATTTGCAGTATAAATTATATTAAACTTTCAATTCTAAAGTTTTTAAAGACCTTTGTTCAAATTTTCTGGCCCGTTTGTGTTGGATGACGTGACTATCGAACTTGCGCAATGTCTTGTAAAGTCAAAACATCTCTATTCCATAATGGATTTTTACATTTCAGTTTATTGAGTGACAAAATACTTTCTTTGTTTAGAGAATCCATGTACTTTTATATTAGGTATTTATCTAATCTTTTGCTGAAGTGTATATATGTACATATATATTATATGGTCATTTTATATTATATAAATTAGGACTACTATTAGGCTACATATTACATATATATACTATATTATATTACTGTTTGCACTGGTAAAAGGCTATTGAATTGAGGAAACCAAAAGATGCATTGTGTCTTTTCCAAAGTACTCACCAATAATGGACAGCCGCATCCTGGCAGACAATACTATCCGTATGTTATATACTATTGAGATATCAGCGGGCAATTCTTGTTTAAGCGCTAGTATGAAATGCAGTCCTCCATAAACTCGTGATGCATGCAACATAACAATATGCCCGTGCTTTAAAACTATCAATTTTATTGCAGCAATCTACATTGTGTGATGAGGTAGGGGGTAACATTTGTTGGGATCAGGGAGCTTGCTTTGGAGTTACAGTTTGTATCGTTTGGAAGGGACAGGATTTGGGAAGAGGGACTTGTCCTTTTTGACAAGTTCTCGTTTTCGTCAAAAAGCAAAAGTGAAATCCGCCAAACGGAAGAGTGATTGAGATTCAAAACAGGTTGTTTTGTGATACTTTGAGCCTGGTATCGACGGTGCTGTTTTGACATGTTTATGTGCCGCCACACATGAGCCATAAGTTACAGCACAACTCGAATGACTCACCCAGTCACAGCATACTGACACCGGGCCGACCAGTCTAAGAACTGTTCTCATAATGCTGAGTGCCAAGCGAGACAGTTCCTAAATTGCCACTTTTAAAATCTTTGGGATGACTCGACCGGGGATTGAAACAGCGACCACCCGTTTCCGAGGCGGACGCTTTACCACTATACCATTGAACCGGCAATAACTTATTTGATGTCATTGTCACGTAAAACGCTTCATTACAAAAAAACAAAAAAAAAACCCCCCAAAAAAAACAAACAAAAAAAAAACGAGAGGATATTATAATGTGATTAAAGTGATGATGGATGTCATCAAACTCAGCTGCATGCTGAAATCAGTTTTGTGTGGCAGCATGGCTGCAGGGTTAAGGACTTGTCCCCGGTAGATCCTGAGTTTGAAACCAGTGGTTTTGTCCTTGGGAAAGTCTATTTTATTGTCACACATTCCTTAACTCCACTCAGGTTTTAATAACAGTACCCGACCATAGGCGGAGTAGGATGCCAGATCAATGAAGACAGTTTAGGAATAAATATTTCAGTTGAAAGCTTTAATAGATTTAGTAGCAATTTCAACAGTTGAAATGTTTTTGTAGAAATGCATCGACATCGGTGTCTCTCCCAATACGCCAACAATTTTGATGAAGAAAGTCTCTGGGGTTTTTTCCTATCTGTTTTTTTTTGTAAGTTATCTAAGAAACCTTGTTGGAAAAAGAAAAGAGCGAGCCCAAAGCTTGTAACACCACACCTAGAATATGCAAATGCCGTCTAGAACCCACATTTAAAGGAAGAAGTTGATTTGAGAACGTGCAACGAAGAGCGCCGAAAAAGGTACGCGGCCTATTAGATACATATCATATTAAGAAAACCTACAAAAGCTTAATTTACCATCATAACGTACAGACGATCAAGAGGTGACAAGATTGAAACTTACAAAATCTTTGGCATAAATACGGCCAAGAAGTCTCGGATTTATTACAAAAGTATGATCGGAATCAAGGCCACGATACAATGGGGCATCAATATAAATTGGCAATAGGAAAATGTACATTAAATATAAGAACATATTCATTTTATGATTGGATATGACGAATATGGCATAGCTGCCAGAAAGCGTATCATCTAAAAGTACTGCAATTTTGAAAGGAAAACGCTACTGGAAAGACCAGGATCAGTTTTATTGCTCCAGGGAGCCCATCAACCAAAGACACACTACTAAAGTACAAGACTCAGATGAAAAAGATTAAGAGATGGCATTCAGGTTGACTAGGCCTTCTACTTTAAGCGGATTTAGGAATTTGTGGGAAAAAGCTGTTTTGGGAGGAAATTCTTTAGAGACATGTGGAAGAAATGCTTAAAAGACATGTGAAGATGAAATGCTTAAGAGACATGTGGAAGAAATGCTTAAAAGACATGTGAAGATGAAATGCTTAAGAGACATGTGGAGGAAATGCTTAAGAGACATGTGGAGGAAATGCTTAAGAGACATGTGGAGTAAATGCGTAAGAGACATGTGGAGTAAATGCTTAAGAGACATGTGGAGGAAATGCTTAAGAGACATGTGGAAGAAATGGCTAATAGACGTGTGGAGGAAATGCTTAAGAGACGTGGAGAAAATGCTAAAGAGACGTATGGAGGAAATGCTTAAGAGACATGTGGAGGAAATGCTTAAGAAACATGTGGGGGAAATGCTTATGAGACATGTTGAGAAAATGCTTAAGAGACATGTGAGGAAATGCTTAAGAGAAATGTGGGGGAAATGCTTAAGAGAAATGTGGAGGAAAGGCTTAAGAGACATGTTGAGGAAATGCTTAAGAGACGTGTTGAGGAAATGCTTAAGAGACGTGTTGAGGAAATGCTTCAGAGACATGTAGAGGAAATGCTTAAGAGAAATGTGGAGGAAAGGCTTAAGAGACATGCTGAGGAAATGCTTAAGAGACATGTGGAGAAAATGCTTAAAAGACACGTGGAGGAAATGCTTAAGAGACATGTTAAGGAACCAGGACTTTCATTAAAAGGAGCAGAAGAAGGACCTCCGGACGGACAAACATGGCGGCTTGTGGCAGCCCAATGACATTGTATCAGAGGCATTGGACAGGACAAAGGTCTAAGACCAAAGGTCGTGTACGAAGAGAAAGATACCCGATTTATAATCAACCCGGTCACATAATGTAGATCAATCGGAACAGAAAAGAAAAGCGAGGAAGTTTTTTTTCTTTTGCTCGTTTTGTTTTCTTGAAAGATCAGGAACTAAATGTGTGCTATCTTAGTTTATTTAAACGGTGTGAGGGAAAAAAAGAAATAATATAATTGAAATAATACAATTAGGCTTCGTAGTCAAATAACGTTGTATTCAATCAATTCTGTCAAGTAAAACACAAAAAGCGAACATCAAATTTTATTTTCTTTATAATTCTTTTCAAATCACTTGATGTGCTTCACGTTGAGGTGGGAATTTCCTCTGACCTTCTCGGTTAAATCCTCAAAATAATTACGAAATGGGTATTCAGTGTGGAAAAACTTTTGTCCATTACCTTGTCTTTTAGGCATGAATTAAAACTTCCATTTCTTATCATGCTATGATGTTCTGTATTGGTCTATGCAACCGCCTGTCCGTCTGTCTGTCTGTCTGTCTGTCTGTCTCTCTCTCTCTGTCTGGCTCTCTCTCTCTCTCTCTCTCTCTCTCTCTCTCTCTCTCTCTCTCTCTCT
>JAOWAY010448451.1:0-13265 GCA_028565895.1 Goniobranchus geometricus | reverse complement strand
CTTCTTCTTCTTCTTCTTCTTCTTCTTCTTCTTCTTCCAGGGAAAGAGACTGAAACTTCACTAATGAAGATTCCTTAGCATTTCACAATGTTCTGATCATATAAAAGTTCCACAACCTCATAGTAAAGATGAATATCTATCCTTGATTTGATGATGAAGAATTTTGATGGTTCCCTGAAATTTGTTTTAATGTCGTCAAGGGGAAATTTTACTTCAGTTTTGAGATCTGTCAAAAAAAAAAAAGATATAATTTTTTCTTTTTCTTCTTTCTTGAAGTGTTTCAGATTAGGTTTGTATTAATATTTTGTCTTTCAGACTTTCCATTACATCTTTTGTGGCATATAAATTTGAGAGCTCATTGTTGAATCCTTTTTGTGCTCTCAATGTCAGCCCTCTAATGGGAGTCCCAAACCAAACTGCTGTATGCCAATCTCAATAAGTTTTAAAATCAACACCTATTGAAGTGTTTGCAAATGTTCAAGGCTGATTTTGAAGCAAATACAAGACTTAATAAATGAATAAAATTGTTTTGCCATAGAAAAAAATATTGCAAATTAATATAGATCTTTGTATGAGCTCATTAGTTTGTTTAATACAGATGTGCTGAAAGTACTCTTCTACTCTTCTTTTTAGGTGCTGTGCTAAGACTGCACACACAGCAAGAAATGGCTACCATTTGGGAATGGTTGTAAAACTTACTCTTTTTTTTTTTTTTTTTCATTCAAATGTAGGCTTCATAACTGAAATAATGGGGGTGATCAACCTGTTGAACCAAATATATGCTTAGCATACGGTCTTCTCAGTGAATGAGACATCATCCCTTAGTGAGTGAGCTACAGTCAGAAAAAGGCATTGGTTATTCTAGACATTCCATTCTTTTTATGGTTTTTCCTCCGCACTGTCCATCTAGCAGCTTGATTCACCTGAGAATACAATTTGTCAATTTCACAGGGGTTGTGTTATTAGCTGGAGCTTGCTGCCATACTCATTCTGAAAAAATATTAAGTTTCAGCAAATTAAGATTTCAAATTTATTTCCATATCCAATATTGCCAGTTTATGTTTACATTCAAGGGCAAATGATAAATGTACTTTACAACTGTTCCTTGGTTTAAATGTGCTTACATACAAGAATGTTACATTGGTTTTTGCGGAAATGTTTCTTTATATCATTTTAGAGTGATGAGGAAATTGTTGGTGCTCGTCGTCTCACATTTGGTGATCTTCACAAGTCAATGGGAGCAGTTGCACTTGAAATGGCTTCAAGTGAGTGTCTCTAAAATTTTCAGCATCTTTTTCTGTAACACATTAATTTCACTTTTCATATCTGCACATATCAAGTATACTTATTTACTTATTTGAATTTTGTTCAGATGTTTAAAATTCTGTAGACATTTTTCATGTTTTACATCTAGATAATATATAGATATGTAGATTTTGGTTCTTTGTTGTTTTTTTTCTTGTTTTTTATGTGTTTTTATATGTATGTATTTGCAAAATGTTACAATTGGGCCAAAAGATAAATTGCTGAAGTTTAAAGAATGGTCACAGTCCTACGACATGAAGAAGATAAGCTAAAGGCAACTATAAGAAACTTTGTTGTGACCATGATTTATTTCTATGTGAATTATTGTTACAAATCATAAGATGTTTTGTGACCTCCTTCTGTTTAAACCCCTTTCTATCCTTTTAACCAAGGGGAATCTATATGGAAACATCCAATGGGGACCACAGCTCTTGCTTTGGATACAGCCATACCTGAAAAGGTAATTGAGGTTTAGAATGTGACCCTCTGTACTATATTTTGGGTCTTCACTTTAATTCTAAAGCTGTATATGGATGATAAAAGGAATCCTTCACATCACTATAAAAATGGGCACCTGAAAAATCCATGCAGAGAAATTGTTTTCAAGTGTTTTATCCTGCTAGCACTGCGATTGTAGTCCTACTCAGATGCTTTTGCAGTTTATTTTTCAGTATCTTTTGTGAAACTCTAGCAAGGCAATATTCTTGAACAAAATCTGACAACAGTCTGATTCAATCTTTAAAGGTGCTGCATATTTTGTTTTTGTTTCATTTTGTTTTTTTTAAATGTCAAACGTCCTTTGAAGTGTAGCAGTTGGAAGGAAAGAAGGAAGGAATGTTAAATGTTGTTTGACAGAGAATTGATAAAGAGTTCTATTATTACATAAAATAATATAATTGTATGCTTTGGGGCTCATATATTAATATCTAACAATAATAATACCTTCATCGCCATTTTGTCTTTAATTAGATATTTTTATACTAATCATCCTGGGGAAAAAAAACCCCAGCAAAACAACAAAACACCTGTGAAAAACTAAAACCATTACATATAGGCTTGCCCTTATTTACAAGGCAAAAAATTTTATTAATGATTTCATCTCCAGAAAAATGAATCAGAAAAAGCTCAGTCAAGACTTGTTAGCAAAAGTCTTCCTTCAATGCCTTCTTCTAAACTGGATAGGACGCCACGGCCAATGCCAAAGGTTTGTATTTTTTATTACAATTAATTTAAATGAAAATTTTAATTTTACCTTCTTCAAGGTCATCTATGTGTAATGTTTTGTTTGTTTTTTTTTAAAATTCCTTTATGAAGAAAAAAATATGTTATGGGTGAAATGTAATCAGTTATGTCTTCTGAGGCAAGTTAATTTCATCTGAAGTGAGATACCATTTAATAGTGTCTAATATAATTCTTGATGTTTAGAGGTATTAACAATACTTAAATCGTTTCTGTTTGTTGTTTTTTTTTTTATTTTGTTTTTTCTTGCTGTTTTTTTTAAGGTGATTGTATGAAAAATACCATAGTCTTTTACTCATTTATCTTCTTTCTTTCAGATGCAAGAAGACATTCTAGTCATGAAT
Organism: Goniobranchus geometricus; assembly: GCA_028565895.1. NCBI lineage: Eukaryota > Metazoa > Mollusca > Gastropoda > Nudibranchia > Chromodorididae > Goniobranchus > Goniobranchus geometricus. The sequence goes on along the minus strand of JAOWAY010448451.1, from coordinate 10,377 downwards.
GGTAGGGAGGCTGTGCAATTTTTTGCAGGCTGCAACCACATAGGGAAAATCAAGTCTCTCTACTTGAATATAGCTCCCAATAGACATTTTTGTCCCTATGACCTAATCTCTGTACCAAAGAACAAGGTAAATCCATACAAAAGGCTAATGGAATTATTGTATTAAGATAACAGCAAGAATAGAACCTGTTATAGTTTTCAATATGCTAAGGGATGGGCTAGCCACTTGTTTTGTTTGATGACTGTTTACTTAAAGCACTTTGATGATGGACTTTTGATGAATAGATAACAATTTTGTGTTTTAAAAATCATCAAAAAATAAAGTACCATTGGCTTTATTGGATTGATTAAATAAAAGAAAAAAGAGAAAAAAAAAAGATCAGTTGCAATTTCCATTCAATCTTCTGTAGGAGGTGTTTTCCTCATTTTGGTAACTTAAGTTGGAATGACCAATTTGTCAAAGATTTAACAATGTCAGATTTAGTGTTCATTCTTACTAGCAGCCCATCTATTTATGGATGAATGTGGGGAAATTATGTGACATGTCATTCAAAAGAAAACATAAAAGGATTTGAACCTCACAATCACCCAAACTCAGTTTCCGAAGTTTGATAATTAGGCCATTTCCCCCTTCCCCTTCCATATTGTCTATTTCACTATATATGTGCTGAGAAATGAAATAACTCCTTATCAAAGTGTTTGCTTTTGAGTAAACTAGATGAGCTGATCTGATAATGGCTAACCTTTACAAGTTCGACTCCTCAACCCTAAAACCACCTGCAGCTAGCTTCTAGAGTCAAAGTGTCAGAATATGAAGTTAAGAAATTCTTCTGAGGGGCTCAATTTTGGGATTCAGGGGAAAACTAACTCATTTTTTAAGCTCATTATGGCTTAATGGGTTTTTTTTAATTTCATTGATTAGATCACACAAAATGTTGGCATTTTTTTTCTCTTCAAAGGTCAACCAGGAGCACTATGTTTTTTCCACTTTTGGCGTCCTTCATGTTTACCCTGATCAACCTTCAGAGCGGATGACTCTAGCAGATTGGCAAAGAGAAGCAGTTCTGTGGAAGGCAGTTTCAAGTATTCCTTTCTTCAAGAACTATTTGGTGGCTAAGGCCTTTTACAGGTAAATAATCTCCATACTGTTGAAAAGGGATGAGCTTGTTTGTTCTTTGTTATATACTTGCAGTTCTTGTCTTACTGATTCTTTAAACTTTAAACAATCTTGATAAGGTGTTTAATTTTACTGACAATGTAAAATTGCTATAAGTTGCTACTTTTTGTTTTCATTGAGTCCATTAGTGAAAGTTAAGATAATAGAATCTATGTATTTTTTGTTGCATATAACTACTTGTATACTTTGAACTCTCTCTTGTGAGTTCCTCTGCCATGAAGCTTATCATTATGAGAGATTTCTATAAAGGGATTTAAGAGTAAATGCAGGCAATTGTATGTTTTATATTTAAATCTTTGGAAAACTAACATTTTATGTTGCCCAGCCTTTTAAGAATGGCTTCAACATCCATTTTTCACAGATGGTCTGCCAATAGACAGTACACTGAGTATCAGAGAAGACGACGCAAAATATTCAGAAATTTGTTGCAATCAATGCCTCCCTTTGGTGCTGCTTTACTCCAAATTTCCAGGTGATATCTTATGTTTTATGATCAGCTCTTTAAAAGGATCTGTCATACTGCAGACAATATTCGGAGGCATATAATTACGAAACCCTGCACTTTGTACGAGAAAACTTTTTCTCAGTCATGACGTACAAGTCAGATAAAAGATAAAATGCAAGAACAGTTTTATGTTAAAGAAAGTATGATTTTGTGTGAGATGAACTGAATGTCTGTCTTTAGTAATAGACAAAAATGAAAGCAAATCTTTTTGTATCTTTTTTCTTTTGTCAAAGTAGATTTGTTATTAGTGCTGGTCTCATGTTAAATACATTTTCGGAATAAATTAAATGTATCACTAATGTCATAACCATATGTGTGAAATAAGCTAGTTTTTCAGTGAAAATCATGCATGCACCATACATGAATATAGAGCCCCTTGTAAAAGGAAAGGAAAAAGAAACTTAAACAAAATTTTGTCTAATAATTGGCCTTATGGTGTGGCTTATCACTTAGGATGTTTGTTGACATGAAGCTTTTAAATTCACTGTGTGATAGCAAATTGAGTTATGCAAAATAAGTGAGTATTTTGTCACTTGAAGCTGTGAATTAGAAAAAAAGGAAAGAAAAAAAGGAAGAGCAGGAAGGAAAAGTTGGATGAAAGAAAAGGGTAGAGAGAAAGGACTCAATAGAGCTGTTCTTGCTTGCTGGTATTTTAACACTCTTGAAGGAAAAAAATTAAGGAGGTACATGGACGGACTCATCATGATGCTTATTTTCTGATCACTATTTAAGAAAAAAAGTCATAGGAAATCATCTGTGAATAAATTGTTATAGAAAAACAGCAATTTAATTTAAGAAAGATGTAGCATTTTGTCTTCATATTCACTACTGACATCTTGGGTGGGACATGATTTATGGCTTCTTTAGGCTCTCTCATAACAGTAAAACTCATGTGCAAGTTTAAATTGTGAAATAAAGGATTAAGCAGGTCTTTAATAGCTGAAGGTGTAAAGGCATTGGGTGCTTCATTTAGAAGGGAGCTGTCCAATCAGAATTTGCACAGCAATATTAATGTACACCCATATCAGGTTGCTAAACAGCACTGATAAGAGAGGGGAAACACAAAAATGATGAAAGTACATTTTGCTTCATAATTTTCTTTTCAGCCTCCTTAAAGAACTACTCACAGTACAGTTTTTGCCATCTGAAATAGAGTAAGTCACATATAAAAAATAAAGAGATTTTACTGAATGTAGTTTTTACTGTGCTGTACATGTAGAAGGACATTAAGAAATACTGGACAGAAATTATCATTTGAATATTTTTTGTGTGCACTTCATTTCTTATATTAGTCCCAAAAGAAGGGAATCTTCATCTTAACTCATATTGGGGGATATTATGAAGACAGCATTTTTAATGTGTTTGAGAACAGTTGTATTAATCCCTTGATTGATATTAGCATAAATGCTTTTTGTTTTTTTACCAACAGCAAAACCTACCAGCTTGGAGAATATGAAAACAACATCAATTATAAAAACATCCAAGCAGAGAAACTTCTTGATAAGTTTTTCAAGTAAGAAATCCTGTCTTATCATCTAGATTATTTCACTCAAGGTTCATTTATCTCTGGTCATGAGTTATTAATTTGTCCCCCCCACCCCTTTCCCCACTGAAAAACAACCCCAAAACAACCACAACAACAATAAAAAAAACAAATAAAAAACCCCAACTGTTTTATTTTTTAACATAAATCATAGCTATTTATTATTCATGAAAGCAGATGAAACATTTTGTGTTTGAGTAGCACAACGATCATTAAAAAAAAACCCAACATTATATTTTCAGTTATTGCAAGCTGGTTGTAGACTTCACAGCAGAGGAAGCTTTCAAAAAGCTGCGTTACTGTGAGGAGCAAATCCACAAAACAAAACAGTTTTTGTGAGTACTTGAAATAAACTAATGAATATATCTTGGCGAAGTGCTTTATTATAACAGATAATACTGAATTTTATAAAACATTTGGTAATGATGTTTCTCTCATTTCCTTAAAGCAACTCATATTAAGTGTTTTTGAAAAGAGTTTTAAAAAATCATAATTTTCAATAATTATAAATAGAAGCATAGTATATTTTGTAAAATTTTTAAGGAGCATTAACAAAATCTGTCCAGCCAAAGTATTCTCATGACATTTCCGTTGGGCTTAAATTAGTGTAACGTTTTAAAACAATGTTCCTGGTATTTTTTTTCAGTTCAAAAGATTCTTTACATATGAAAAGAATGAAGAAACAAGAAAGAGAGAAAAATCTAAAGGGTGCACAGCGAGAAACTGCGTAAGTCATGCAACTATTTTTTCAACTTCTATGGTGAATTTATTTCTTACTGTTAGATAATAAGGTTAAGGCAAACGATTTATAGTTATAGCTTAAACATGAAATTTTGTTTTTATTTTTCCACAGGTTTTTGGGAAACTTTGTGAAACTGGTAGACCAAATGATTATTGAGCACATGTTCCAGATAGCTAAATCCCAAGTGAAAATTTTTGTACACTCAGTCTTGGAAATTGGTCCTGATGCACCAAGGGAGGGATTCTTCAAAGCAAATTTGGTTTTCAATAAACATGGTACTATGGATTTTTTTTTAAAGAAACATCTCCATCTGTTATTAGTACCACATTGTTCGCAGAATATTTTAGCATTTTATGGAGGCAGTCATAGAAGCACATTCCTCATTCATATTGTCTATTGATGGATATCCATAATTGAGGGCTATTTCTGAAGCTTAAAGGTTATTAATTGCTGGTAAATGCCATGTCCGAAAAGACTCAAATGCTATGCTGTGCCAGGTGAGGAAATTATTGAAGACAGAGATGGATGAGTGCATGTACATGAATCAAAAGGTATAATGTCAAAATTGACCATAATCAATGAATTATTAAACAGCTTCCTTTCTCTTCTTTCTTTCTTTCATTTTTTATAAACTGATAGATGTCTTAGGACTTTCACCAGCAAAGGAAAAATTCCAGAAAGTCTTGAACACAACATTATGTGGTATTCCACAAATCTTGACCTCCAAAGCAATTGCTATTGATGGATCAGTCCCTGATAAAGATTCTCAAGAGGGTGATACAGCAAGATCTGATAGAAACAGGCATCCTGATAAGTATGTAATTTTGTTCTGAAATATAGTTATATTTGTGAATGCATAGATTTAAGAGATTTGGTAAGACCTTCTTCCATGGTATAATGTATATTAACCACAACAAATTTAAGCAAACATTATTGGAACTTTTGCTCATTGGAAATGTTTACCTTGAAGTTTGACTTCCATGGCTGATGAAAACTTACAGAATTTTGCTGCAATCGGAAGATCAAGATGTCAAATATGTTTTGCAAATTCCAGGATTTTCAATCGATCGATTTTCAAACTCTAATAATTTTATTCAAAAACATTAAAATGGAAAAGCTACTTTATGATATGCAAGATTTGAACTCTTTGTTCCAAATGACCTTTCGAAATTTATACTATCGCAAATATGCATCTTGTTTATTTGGAATTTCCCTTATTTTATTAGCTTGTTTAGTTCATAGAGATTTCTTTTAGCCACTTTATGTATAGATTATAAAACAAAGAAGAAATAAAAGTCATAAGAGTTGCAATGAAATGAAAGTAAAGGGACAATTTACTTAAATACAGTAGACTAAAGATGGCATTTATGTAAAACACATTCCGCAGTGTTTCCATCCTCACTGCGCTTTACCATGACATTTCACTCCTCTGACCAACAGCAACATAGAACCTTTAGTACAAGATTTCACGGCTGTTATGTGCAAATACAATTTTTTTTTTAACCGATCTGATGGCCTAGTGGTAGAGCGTCCGCTTTGGAGGCGGGTGGTCACGGGTTCGATCCCCGGCTGAGTCATACCTAAGATTTTTAAAAGTGGCATTTTAGTAACTGTCTCGCTTGGCGCTCAGCATTATGAGAATGGTACTAAGACTGGTTGGTCCAATGTCAGTATACTGTGACTGAGTGAGTCATTTGAGTTGTGCTATACCTTATGGCTCATGTGTGGCAGCTCAGAAACATGTCAAAATAGCACCATCACTGATATAATCGCCGATGTTGAAAAGTGACGTTAAATCCACAAAATAACTAAATAACATTTTTTTTAGACAGAGACAGCACTGTCTCAATGACCAGATACACATTCTCACACAAAGAGGTAAGTAAGCATAGTGAAATGCCTTACCAAAGGACACAACTCCTGTGACATTGCTGCACTTGTGAGGCTCGAACCCACGCGGTCACGCACGCTTGTACTGACCATATTGAATGCCTATTGACTCTGGACTTGTGGTGAGATGTGATCATCACTTAACCACAAAGGCCCACGGGAAAAAATTACTAATGAAATCCTTTGTGCTATCACACTTTGATGTGCAACTGATCTTTTTGATTGTTCTTAGCATTCACAGACCATCCATCAGTTTTGCTCAGACTCTGGAAGGTAAAAGTCAAACTGGGTCCCATATCAGCTCTTTGAAGCAAAGCAGTCACCAGACCTTTGGCACTGGAACAGAGCAAGCCTCCCTGGGAGAGGGAACAATTGGTGAACCAGATGCTGACAAAGACCTTACCTCTGGATCAGATCGCATAAAGTCAGATGCTCCATTAGGATTGCCTGATCTTCCCCGTCAAGGTAATGAGGATAATTTTCAGAACAGACTAATTCAAGAAATTAAAGCTCCCAATACCAAAAAAGAAAAAAAAAACCCAAAAAACCAAAATGAACTATATCTGTGCCTCATGGCTAACCAAATGGGATAACTGGTTTCATTATAAAACTTGGAATACATCCTTTATCATTTTACAAAAATCAACTCTATTCTAATTCTCATCTTAGTTACTTTGTCAAAGGAGGAGGATGAATTAGGTATTGCCACTCCACAAATAGTTGTGATGCATGCTGATGAAACTGCTCTGAGAATTGAGGGAGAAGGATTTATGGGCCAGTACAATCCACTGTCTAAAGGGAGCCTTGAAGAGAAATTGAGCATGGAGTAAGTGCAATACTATTATTTGTCATGCACATTAAAATACACAATGCTTAGTGACTACTAAGTTAATATTTAATTGAATAACCCTCAACATTGTAAATTTATTTATCACTGATAGAGTTTCATACTCTGTAGTTCCAATTTCAAGTTTATTTGAATTGACATTGGTTTTGTTCAATTGTATTTTTGTAATGATTTTGAGCCGTTCCTCCCATCTTCAGCACTGAGTACCAGATTGCCTTGAAGAAACAGTATGAATTGATGTCTGCTTCACTTGAGGAGATTGACAGCTACTGTGAACACAACAATTGGTTGAATGAAATTCACCAGTACTGTAGACGATGGAATGAGAAATCTGTGAAAGAGTTTAGAGGAGCTGCCGCATTTGCAATTGAGGTAAAAAATATTTCTCAATGCATTCAAGTGCTATTTTTTTTAATGAGTTCTTTATCTCTCCTATCACTGTAAAAACTTTTACCTTGAATAATTCATATAGTGTAGAATGATTTTATAAGTGGCTATTGCTCAAACAAGGCAGTCATATAGATTTGGTGTTTGATTAGGCCCTCACAAATCATTTAATAAATGCACCATTTAAAAAAAGAACATTAATAAAAACCTTTAAAGATATATACATTTACTGGTGATCAGACCCCATTTATTTCTTAACTCAATGATTGTTGAAACATATTGTTAATTGTTTTTTTTTTTTTTCTTTTAAACAATTTTCAGCAAAAATTGACAGAGTTGAGGCAATGGTCAGAGAAAGTAAGAAACTTTGACCGCAACTTTGTAACAGAGAATGGGATGTTTTACATCGATTGCTCAGCCATCCATGAAGGATTGCTTCCAAGATTGAATGATATTTACCAAGAACTCATCACTTTTGTGGCAGATGAAGCAAAGAATCTGGCAACAAGTTTCACAGATGAAATGAATGAAATCTTGAAGGTAAACATGGTCGTTAATTTTTATACCCTTATTTATTTACTTTCAATTTATATCTCAGAAAATTCTGCTCAGAGATATTTGGTAAAGAAATATATATATAATAAAAGAACAGAAATTTAAACCAAAGATTGATGTATCTTTCTTTGTAGACAACGAAATAGTTTTCAATTGGGGAAAGAAGTCTGTCCTTCATAATATGTTGGAAGAAGAGAATTTAGTATGCTTAACACCCTCAGAGAAGTTGCAGAACAGGTTAATAATAGATTCACTATGCATTCAAAGCATTCAGAGGAAGATAATTTCAGATATATGATAAAGTTTTGTCTTGATGGATTGTAATCCTCACCTTTGCAATGGCTTTTAAAATGTCTTTTTAAATTTTAACTTCGGTGTTCAAGTTATGACGGAATAAACAAATTTTCACTACTCTTGGAATGTAAATTCACAAACACCTGACCCAAGCATCATTTTTAATATATTAGGACATTGAATTTTTTTTCCTTTTTCAGTAATAAATTTTAGATTTTAGGTGAAAGTTGATTAGAGTATCTTTATGATTTGACTTTCAGAACATGATGGATAAAAGGCCAGATGTTTCCTGCTTTGCAGTGTTTGCTAAAAATTTTAATCTCTATAAGAAGAATACCATTCAATACCAGCAGCGAGTTGAATACATCAAGTCACTGTATGAGGTATGAAGTGATAGAAATTTGAATTGCAAGTCTTCAACACAGTTATTTTCCTTCAACATATTTAAACAAAGTCATCCTGTTTAATGTAAAAAGATCCTAAAACAACTCTTTTTATTCTTCTCTAAAATTTTAATTTTCAACTATTTTTCTCATTCCATTGTGTAATTTGAAATATTTTGTAAATGAATTTTGGATTTCTTTAACAAATTTCTGTATAACATGACATTTGAAGTTTAAACTCCCTTATTATTTATTTACCAGCACACTAATCAGCCTTCGACAGTTTTGACTAAATGCCTTTTCATAATCCAGGTAATTCGAATGAGTTACAGACAGTTGACATCTGAAGAGGAAAAATATGAGGAGAGGGTCTGGGCATCCTGGGAAGCATTCCTAATGCAGATGCAAGATGCTGGTGAATTTGTTAATACTCAGACACCATTGATGACTCAACAGCTTGAGGAGACATTTCAGGTACGGAAGTAATCATGTTTCTTACAAAAGTATGATATGGCTAGGAGTTCATAATGGTACAAAGAAGATAAAAAGGAAACTTGAAGAATCGTTGTAGAAGAGTGCAATAGGAAAAAAAAAGGACAGTTAAGTTATTTATCTATTTTAGGCCAATGTTCATGAAAGAGAAAGTTAAGCATGTCAGATGCATGTATTTATAACTAAAAGTGCAAAATCTGGACCCATTCCTCCAGTATATTATGAAACATTGAACAAAATTTCACTGACGTGTGCAGTGATGTGTCTGAATGCTTATGAATTTGTGAAAATTATTCAGTTAAGATCAGTACAAGGAGGGATGATAACGCAAATAATATTTGTTTAATTTTATTTTTTTCTCAGCGTCTCCGTAAAGAGGCAACAGTCCAAGCAGAGTTGGCCACAACTGGCAAATTCTTGGATCCCAATCAGAATCCTTTGAGGATATTAGCTGAAATGAAAGTGGTAAGAACGTTAATTAAATTTTAGTTTATAACGTGAAGGAGGTATCTCTTTGATTGGCTACACTATGAAATTTGATACAGTTTCTGAGTTGTAATTTCATACAATGAGATAAAGGCATATTTCAGAATATAAAGACTGAATGGTTATCAGATTTGGGGGGTCATCACCTTAGAATTTGTTTTTTTTTGAGACAGTAAGATAAGATTCTTAGCCTAAGTCAGGGATTGGTGTGCTTATTGCTTTTCAGCCTGTGTCATTAGTCAATGCTGTTTCTTCACCTAGTTATTCAGATTAAGAAGAAAATTACTTGTAAGCATATAATAATAGTTACCACTTTAATATAGTGAATTCTTTATCTCTCTTGTAGAAGATTTCACAAGAGATTGTTATTGATGTAATGCATTCACTCAAAGGGGTTCTTTTTAAAAAAATTTATAACTCACCTTATATGTTAACTGAATTTTTAGGTGAAGTTTTTGAAAACTGTCCAGGCAGTTTCTCAAAGGATGGATTTACATAGAAAGTATTCTGCACTACCCAAAAAGCAAATCTTAGGTGAAGTGGTTAATATCTGAAAGATTCCTAGATGGTGTTAACAATACTCTTAATCTTTGAGTAGCTTCAGACTTCAAATAAGTAGGATACATACATACCTGGCTAGTCCTTTATTGCAGCCTCCCACACCTTGACTCACTTTGTCAACAACATTTGAAACTCTTCACTTTTAAAGGGCATTCTTATATCACCTTGTTTCGATAAATTACATCTTGAAGCTCATCTTAGACAAGTGAAACGATAAAGATGTGTGTTGCAACTCTCCTCTGAAGCGCAGATATGGACATATAATTCAAAGGTAGAGAGTGTTCTTTTAATTTGCCCACAGAACTGATATTGCAGAACTGTACACTCAAGACTACCAGTGGCAATAATTCTTTTGCACTGCCATGTATTGAACACAAAATATCGAAGACTTTACTTACTCCATTTTGAGTTAGCATAACCCAAGATATTTTGCATGTTATATAACAGTTTTTTTAATTAAAATTTTTCTTTTTTTTTTATCTTTGTCCAGATAAGAGAGAAATTTTTCAGTAAACA
>JAOWAY010448340.1:0-13269 GCA_028565895.1 Goniobranchus geometricus | reverse complement strand
AAATTGCAAAAAAAACAAACTACAAAACTTCAGACTTCTATTTAAAATTGTGCACTCATGGTTAAAATCTAAAGCAATATTGAAAATTTGAAGTCTGAAGGTTCTGGGGTTCAGGAGTCTTTCGCCATAAAAGATCCCCAGGTCCTCAAATATAATATAAGATATATAGGGTACTGGGTATGAAAAAAAAAATTACATTACATTTTACATTCAAGGCAATTTCTGCTTACCTGCAGTTGTCATCTGATATGTCATCAGTTACTAATGCCACTTGTTTATCTTTCAATTTGCTCTTGATTTCCAGGACCCTCACATTGTATTCTCTTTCTAGATAGCACTCCGGCAGCTGTTTTGCATGTGGAATCGATCAGTCATTTACAACTCTCTTTTTTAAGAACTGCCGAACAGCATTGCAGTCCGTTTTGGGCACTGGAATTATGGCTGCTGCACACATCGCCACCCACTCTTGGCATATGTCTATCCGTTCTGAAAAATTTACTCCAGGTTAGATCATCTCTGATGTCGCTCATTGATTCATCAGTTGAAATTTTAATGTCTACAAAAGAATTTATAAATTCATCCTCTGTATGTCCCCTTTAGCAGCACTGGAAATTTTTTCATGAATCTCTTCAATTTTACCACTGAAGAATCTGACGAGACTTGGTGGGGATCTGTGATGGACAGATCCAATAGAAATTGATCATTGAATGGCAAGTTGCCCTTCAGATATGATGCCACTTTTTGATGGTAGCAAATTATATTTTTGAGAAACTCCTCCATCTTCTCCCTGAGGAAATTTGTTTGGCTGATGTACTCAGTCACTGCCTGTCCTATGAGAATTTCACTTTGTTTCTTACCATTGTACTGATATGTAAAGTCAACATCTAACACATGCTTATTGCCCTCAAAAGCATAGGGTTTGACCAACTGTTTAAGAATGTTCCTTAACAAAATTAACATTGACTCATGGAGTTAGATATTTGAGGGGCCCTACTCTGATTGATAGTTAAGAAGGGCTCAAACAGTGCTGTGGCATATCGAAGAAAAAGAATGTCCAGCTTGGCTGTATTAGAGCTGAGATTTTCTGAGACACTCTTTACTTTTGAGGAGGCATAAAGGGAAGCTTTCTTTTTGTTCTCTTTCTCTGAAACAAAGAATGACCTCAACGGGGTCCAGATGTCCAGGAGTCTCTCGAGACATTTCCCGATGCTCAGCCATCTCGTAGATACGTGTTTTAAGAGCTTCTTCCGCTCTTTCCTATGCAGCATCTGAAAAACGGACAAATTAGTCCGTCTCACTGACCTCCTATTGAAATAAAAGTATATGTCAGTGAGAAGGTCTGCAGGTGAGAAAGGCAAAATATCACTGGCTTTCTCAGCAGGGAGATGAACCAAATGTAACGTGCACCCCGCTAGGAAAATATTTGGTTGCTTCTCCTTAATGTAAGCGAAGACGCCTTTGTGAATTTCAGTCATGACGCTTGCATTGTCGCATCCAAAAGAAATACAATGTTCCCAAGGAATTTTATTGGGGACTATCATTTGATCTAATAGTTTTAAAATGTTTTGTCCTGTTGCCGAATCTTCGCAAACACTCAGCGATAAAAGTTAAGACTCTATAAAATGAGTGTCCGGATTGATTGTCTGAACAACAATGGGGAAAAGTTTATGGCACTCATCATTTGAGCCATCCATGGAGAGGGTGAACGGGCCGTTTCGGATGTGGTCAAACAATTTTGACTGGTGAAGGATGGCCATATCTTTCGCCAGAGCTGTCGCTTTGGTGTGGCCACAAGCGAATTTCTTGGCAATGTCACTGTCCGGAAACATGTCATATAAAGCCTTACTAAATTTTTCCACTGCAGATATAGGCAGATTCAGATCCGCAATCAGGTTAACTAATGTTAGTTCTGCTGGAAGTGACTTTTCATCGGGTGCCTTTTCAGTTTTTACAGCCGCTGGACTGGAACGAAACGCTGACTGAAGGCAGTTTTGTTACCGACTCCCACTCCTTGTGTTTTAGACCAGAATTATGCCGCTTGATGTCGTAATCTCTAGACTTGCCTATTTGGAAGTCTTTTTTTTAAAGGAGCAATAGGCATATGTCAAACCTAATTTGCTCTAATAAAGGGCCATGTAGTGCTATAACAAGGCAAGAATTGTTGAGGAGAAGCCTGAGAAGAAGCTATCCTGGCCTTTTTGAGGGGGAGGGCTTGACATGATTTAAATTATTGAGAAGGCACTTGAACTCCAGAGGAAAGAATAGGCCTAATTTAGATCTAGATTTAATCTAGATCTATAGATTTAACCCTTAATGTCCTGAATTTCCGAATGCTATTTTTCCCTATTGTCCTGAATAAAATTTAAAAAAGCAACTGAAAACGAGTCAAGTTACTCATTTTATTGTCATTTTGTCAATTTTAGAGTTTTCAACATAAATTTTTTACAGTAAACAGATAGAGAGTTGAAGAACATATATGTCATTTTTTTGCCAAAAAATTTACTGAAGTGACCTTGACAGCGATTTGAGTTGACCTTGAAAGTGAGTAAAATTAGCAAGATCCTGCATTCACTCACCCATCAGCAAAATATGGTCAAGAGATAATGTCATGAAAGGCATCAAAACATCCTTTGCAGAGTCCAACATTGCAACCACAACATTCAAATGAAGATTGCACTGCTTTCCCACTCCCAGGAAGTTTTCCTACCCTCTTGCAGTGTGCATAGTTACTTTGGCCTCTCTTTGTCTGAATCTTGGTCAATTCATGAGTCGGGGTACGCTTCAGCGATGGTCTGCCTCTTCTCTTTTTGGAAGAGTATCCATTCTCCAGACTTTTTGTGACTGACCTGAGAAAGTCTAGATGTAATAAGGGTTTAGGCTTTGGACCTCCAGGAGCGCATCGGTAATTGATGTAGGCGTTGATGATGCTGATGTCGAGGACGAACCAAAAGATGTACTTCCACCACTTTTTTGCTTTGTTGGAAATGCCATAATATGACCGTAATTGGTCATTCTTGTCGACACCACTGAAGTATGTAGAGTAATCCTTGAGAGCATCTGGTCTGGGAAAGGTGATTTCAACGTTTCTAGATCTCCTGCGGGAAACCTCTCCGTCAAGGTCAGTATGTGCCGTTGAAATCAGAGTTACTTTCCGCTTGTCAAACCAGGCTATCGCTTGAACACCTTCTTTTTGCAGCCTCACATTCCCTCCAGGTCTCTTCACACATTTGGGATCTTTTTCTTCTCTTGGAAGGCAGTGCGGTTTGGCCGAATAGTTCCACAACTATATGTACCACTTTCAAGAAGCTGCCGCAAGAGTGGCAAGCTGTTAAAAAAATTGTCCATATAGACGACGAGATTTTGATAATAGTAAGGTTCTGTCAATTTTTTCACAACTCTCTCGCCCAGAGCATGTTCTTCATGACCCAGGTCATGACATATTCACCATATAATAAAAGTGGGAGTCACAATAGCCCAGACTTTTATGCCCCATTTCACAGGTTTAGCAGGCATATACTGTCGGAAACCACAACGGCCCTTGAACTTCACCATAGCTTCATCCACACAGATCTCTCGGTTATGAATATAATTTGCAGGCCAAGTTGTTTGGGTAAGATTAATAATTGGTCTAACTTTATGTAAAGGGTCATGTCCCTCTCCCCCCATAGGCAGGATTTTGTGTTCTATCATTCAAGTGCAAATTCGAAGAAAGTTACTTGTATCGATTTCGAGTCATGATATTTGACACAAATCTTTGATTGTGATCCTCATCTGAGGACCAATATAAGCGGTAAATTGATAAGTGGACCACTGCCATAAAGAAATGTATTGCAATGAAAGCCCTCAGTTCCTCACTGTTTGTTTCTATTGAACTCAGAGTATTATCATCATGATGATCACTAATCTGTCGTGCCTTCTGACACGCATACAAATTTGTCTGAATGGCTAATAGATCGAAAAATGTCTCTGGTATAAGTTGAAAAAATTAGTCTACTGGTTTAGCATCAAGAGGTAAAGGATTTCTAAGGCCTGCTGTTTCTATAAACGGTCGTATGCTTCTCCCTACAGAAGAACAATCAAAGCTCCATCCATCAGTGGGTGTGGCACGATCAGCTGTTTGTGTTTGTCCATCATCGCAGGTGTCCTCACCTGTGCTAGGTCCAGGCTGATCGTTGACATCTGAATTAGTATCACTCGAGTTAGATCTAGATCTTGATCGAGTAGAACAAAATTCCTGCTCGTCAAGATCTAGGTCTATGTCTGACTGGTCGCCTTCTGCATCACTAGATTCGTCGTCATTGAAAAGATCAAACAAATTCCGCCCAGTAGGGCTAGGCAGATCGATATTTCGATTCATTTCCCAATGCTCTGGTCATTAAATGAAAACAAAAACACTTTCATGTTATCTTTACTTCCTCCTCCTAGAGTTTGAAAAACTATTTCCGCTTCCTCACATCATTACAAACTGATAAACGATAACGAAAGTGACAAGCGGTAGTCAAGCGGTTCAGGCCATTTTGACCCACGCGGTAACCCGCGGTATGGGACATTAAGGGTTAAGACATGATATTGTCTGAGGGGATAATGACATGATATAGTGTGAGGTGATTAAGACATGATATTGTCTGGGGTGATTAGGACATGATATTGTCTGGGGTGATTAGGACATGATATTGTCTGGGGTGATTAGGACATGATATTGTCTGGGGTGATAAAGACATGATACATGTATAGTGTGAGGTGATTAAGACATGATATTGTCTGGGGTGATTAGGACATGATATTGTCCGGGGTGATTAGGACATGATATTGTTTGAGGGGATAAAGACATGATATAGTGTGAGGTGATTAAGACATGATATTGTTTGGGGTGATTAGGACATGATATTGTCTGAGGTGATTAGGACATGATATTGTCTGAGGTGATTAGGACAAGATATTGTCTGAGGTTATTAGGACATGATATTGTTTGGGGGGATTAAGACATGATATTGTCTGAGGTGATTAAGACATGATATTGTTTGAGGTGATAAGAACATGACATTGTCTGGGGTGATTAGGACATGATATTGTCTGAGGTGATTAGGACAAGATATTGTCTGAGGTTATTAGGACATGATATTTAGGACATGATATTGTCTGAGGTGATAAGAACATGACATTGTCTGAGGTGATTAGGACATGATATTGTCTGAGGAGATTAGGACATGATATTGTCTGAGGTTATTAGGACATGATATTGTCTGAGGTGATAAGAACATGACATTGTCTGAGGTGATTAGGACATGATATTGTCTGAGGTTATAAGGACATGATATTTAGGACATGATATTGTCCGAGTTGATTAAGGCATGATATCGTCCGAGGTGATATAGACATGACGTTGCCTGATGTGATTGACACATGATATTGTCTGAGGTGATTAGGACATGATATTGTCTGAGGTGATTAGGACATGATATTGTCTGATGTGATAAGGACAAGATAATGTCTGAGGTGATAAGGACATGATATTGTCTGAGGTGATAAGGACAAGATAATGTCTGAGGTGATAAGGACAAGATAATGTCTGAGGTGATAAGGACATGATATTGTCTGAGGTGATCAAGACAAGATATTGTCTGAGGTGATTAGGACATGACATTGTCTGAGGTGATTAGGACATGATATTGTCTGAGATGATTAGGCCATGATATTGTCCGAGGTTATTAGGACATGATATTGTCTGAGATGATTAGGACATGATATTACAGAGAGATTACTAAAATATGTCCTGCTATACCAAAAATACTAAATATAGGTAAATGTCTTGCTTAATGACTTATAAATGAGGGATAAAAAAAGGCTCCTGTTTCAGGTATTATGCTGATAATTTATGTATCAATGCATAGATTTATTATTTTCTATACAGATTTCATTACTTAGTTCTTGTATTAATGTTATAATTATAATTGGTTAGCCTGACCAAGCATTGACTATTTTCGATATATTTACTTCTGTACAAATATATTGACTGAATAAACTAAACTTGAAACTTAAAACTTGAGTCTGGATCATATGAGTAAAATCGTATATTACGGCACAAACCTTGCAGACTAATGATATGATCTGATCACGATGTTGTTCTTTCACATTCTGCTGAGCAGATATGAGCAACTTTTCCAAAAGACCCTGCAGAAAATGATACAATGAAAAAAAATGAAACAGAGACATTATCTCAACTCATGAAAAGAACATGACCTCTTAAAAAGTCTAGTTACCACATCACATCTACATCACAAATTCACCCATATTAGATTTGTGAACTTAAATCATGACTTTCAATCCACCCTGTCAGAATTGGCCTTTCATCATCCAGGAAACCGATCTCACTTCAGTTTTATTCAACAAAACTTGTGAGGAAACAAGGACCAGTGTAAAGTTTTAATGACAGTCAACAGTAGAAAGCTGAGTGAAGCTGAGACAATTGAAAGGATATGACCATGGGGACAAAATGCTTGTATAAACTGAGATTAGAACCCAGGATCTGTGTGTCCACCCCTTCTGTCTTGCCATGACAAGCTAAAGTTTCAAGGTGATCATAGAGTAGGGTGCCCGCTCCTCACAGTAAGCGGAGGTTACCAACACCGAGGTCTTGAAATTCGTCAAACTATCATATGCATTAGGTTTTTACATATCTTCCAACCTCTACCTCTCCAAAATGGGAAGATTTGAGGTGAAAACACTTGACATCACAAACGATGATACTTGTCAGGTAACAGGTATGGGGAGGTAAGCATTAGGCCCAAACCGGGGAGAATCCCAAAAAGGGGGGTCTTGGCAGATCAGTTTTTACTGGTCCTCTTCAGAATGTGTCTCTACTTGATGGAATTGTTTAACAGCATCTTTTAAAAATGAGTCAGAAATGGAAATAAAAAATTACTTCTCGTCCAAGGGATATTTCTCTGCTGTCAGTGTTGGACAAGAGCATCAGAAGGTAAATCTGAGCAAGGGAAGATCTCTGGTTCGGTTCATCTTCCATATCCAACATGTCCTCTGGGTTGCCTGCATCCAAGTCCATTTTCCCATCGGTGGAAGACTCAAAATTTTCCCTTCTCAAAGTCTGTAGTTTCCCGACTGTGTTTATGAGTTTGACAATATCTCGAGGTCTGTCTGACAATACAGATGGCATAAGACTCTGGTATAGGGTCAATATTTTCACCACGGATATCAAATGTTCAGCCAAATCTGTTTGGTAGAAGAAAATCACAGAGCGATGAAACCAATGATTTACTATCTTTTCATACACCCTCACTCTCAGACCAGGTACACATATATACAAATCTACACATATATATATAAATCTAAATATATATTCCAAAAGAGGAAAACTAAAGATTTTACAACTGAAAATATAAGATTTATACAAACAAGCCTCCTTGATGAAATGAAACCTTGATTGATGAAATGAAACCTTGATTGATGAAATGAAACCTTGATGGGTGAAATGAAACCTTGATGGGTGAAATGAAACCTTGATGGGTGAAATGAAAGAACAGATTTGATAGCGGTCCATGTCAGCTTTAAACTCGCTTAAGAATATATTCTTTTTTAAGGTAGCAATGTATCTGTACGGTCAAAGCGTTTGGCTTGTAACTGCCAGGTCCTGAGTTCGAAACCGGGCTGTGCCATGGCACTGTTTGGTTCATGGAAAAGGCCATTTCAAACACATCCTCCCCCACCTGAGGTGATATTTGAGTACTAGACCATGGGAAGAGGAAGATCATGTCAGTATGCTAGAGCAAGTGAGCCTGTAAAGTGGTGGCATATATCTGTCTACTCCTCATGGAGCCTGGATGGAAAATGGCCTGTTGTCAAACACTAATTTCACCCCGGTTTGAGCACATCATGCATCTAGCTATGTCAAATTTCTATGGGTTTTTTGGGTTTTTTTTTTTAAAGATAAACTAGACTTGCCACTGGGTTTGTGAAAAAATCAGGACCCAACTGGGAAAAAAAATTAGGATCTGGGAGAACAAAAAAATCAGGATCAGCTACCACGAAGCGCACCCCACCTCCCACCTCCCCACACACACACACACAAAAAAGCAATAAAACGACAAGACTTCTAAGATACACAATAACGAAAAAAAAAACAACAAAAAGAAAACAAAAGCAAAGACTCCTTACTACTACACCATCCTTACTATCATCAACACTTCCAGCCAACGCCCAAGTTCCATAACTATCCATAAGATGTATTAGATAGATATCATCTGGCTTATATTATATTTTATGATGAAGCCTATTTATAGGTCTAGATCTGATCTAATTTCTAAACCTAAAAAAGCAGAATTTTAAAATCAAGTTTCACATTCACAATCAAGAAGTCTACTTAGATCTGATGTCAATCTAGATTTTAGATGTAGAGGTCAATTCTGAAGCTCTTGACCCTATTGACCCTAGCTGTCAATCACATTCACAGTCAGTTTATCATTACACTGTGCACAGTGGACCACATCATACAAGCATTAGGCCTTGATTCAAATAATCAGGTATGCTAGAGTTTTAGTCCGTTTAAATAATTTCATTTAGATCTAGACATCTAGATTATATTTTAGATCTATGTTTCAGATCACCAATCAATTAGACCTAAATCTAAATCTAGACTAGGTCTAGGACTACGGCCCCTCCCAAAACTCAAAATCTAGATCTCTGGATTATAGAGTATTAGACGACTAGAATCCACATTCTGGACAATGCTTATTCAATTCATCATTTTACAAAGCCTAGTTTCAGTAAACAAGCCCTTCAGAAAGATCATTTGATTTTTACCTGCTCCAGACAGCTAAAATGCCTACACCAATGGTAATGTAAACAATGACCGACTCTAGTGATAGGAGCGCATCAGAGGCGCATCTCGATCCAGAGTCGCCTCGGTTGATCTGGCCTTGAATCTATGTGTTATTCTTCCACGTATGAACTTAAAATAAAATACAATCTCCTTGGCTATTCATCTAGTATTAAATAGATGTAACTTTTGAGTCAATTTGCTTTTATAGAGTATAAAAATTTCCCACGTAAGTAGGTCGGGGGTCAATGATTAAAAGGCAAAGAGTTGGCATTTCCTCCCGTCACACAATTCATGGCCTTTGAGCTTCTCAGATTGCGTTGTGTGAAGTGACTCATTTTAATGGTATTAGCTTCGAGGAACAGCCCACAGGAATTATCTAAGCGGACTCTACTACTTCCTGTATAAATCAAGCTGAGAATTTCATTTGCCTCTTTAACGCCCTTTGCTTGTGCTGATCTGAGAGGTGAAATGATGGTTGTGTGGACTCTCCATGCGACTGTAGATGATTGCAGAGTTGAATTCTAATGCTACCCCTTTACTAACACATGGCTAGTCTACAGAGCCCTGAACTCCCCACTGTCAGGCCAACCTCCCTTCATCTTTCCCATGTGTGAAATGATGGTTGTGTGGACTCTCCATGCGACTGTAGATGATTGCAGAGTTGAATTCTAATGCTACCACTTTACTAACACATGGCTAGTCTACAGAGCCCTGAACTCCCCACTGTCAGGCCAACCTCCCTTCATCTTTACCATGACAAAGCTTACCAATATCTGGCTGCCTCTGCTTCTCTTTGTCTAGGGAAGTGAAGATTTCCAAGACTTTGTCCACACATTGAAAAATGGCAGAAGGTGATGGCAATGCCTGATGGGAATTCAATATCAATAACAATGTTTCAATAATGTCATATCTTAAAGCCCATTCATCAATTCATATTATCAGTATATCATTGGCAACGTTTGTAAGGCAAAGCAAAGACGATGCAAACATTCTGAGCATTTTCCAAAACAAATGACCCCAAAATTCCATCTGCGATATTTACTCATGACTCATTATTCTCACCCTCAACTCACTATTCTTGCCCTTAACTCATTATTCTTACCATTTACTTATTATTATTATACTTAACTCATTACTCTCACCCTCAACTCATTATTCTTGCCCTTAACTCATTATTTTTACCATTTACTTATTATTATTATACTTAACTCATTATTTTCACTATCAACTCATCAATCATTGTCATTAATCAGGTACAATAAACAGCCTTGAAATCTTTCTACAAGAAACACAATGAAAACGAGAAAAGGAACTCAAATAAGTCGGAAGAATATTTACCCAAGAAATACGACAGCGAACAAAGATGACCACATTTGTCAAGTATATGTAACGCTACAGCCAGTATCTTTAGAGAGGGAGATGGGGGGTGGGGGGTTCTGGAAAATATATTTTCCCCATTCATTATAGCAATTTGATTCATATACAGGTGTGATGGGCATAAGAAGCTGAGTTGAAAAATGTTGACTTTTTCCACTGTGCCTCCAGAGGATCCAGTCGCCATGGAAATTGTGGCCATCTTGGATTTTTGCGCAAATTTCACACAAATTCAATTGCGATAGGCTTCCACATTTTTTGTGTGTATGCCTTTCAAATTTTGATCCATTTCTTTATGATTCAATATCTAAGAAGGATTTTTTGGTTATATATAAAAGTTTCATAGGTACAGATTTCTGAAAAAGAGTGCATAGAAATACATCAAAAAGTGCCAAATAATTCCACGAAAAATTCAATTTTCACAAAAGCATAGCACAGGTTGAAAAGTTCTTCTGGTCATTTCCACGCTTTGATCCAAGCATCATTGCCACCAACTTTAATGATGAGGGTATCTTCAGAAACAAAATCGTAGATCCACATTCAAGTACAAAAACATCATTTTGAGAAAACTGCAATTAAAGACAAAATATGATGTGAATCTTCCAGAAACATCACAAAAACTAGACATATCCCAAGCTGCCAAACCTCTCTCATCTCGCTCTGCCTTCTTGCCGTCTTTTGCCTGAGTCTCAACTCTTTGCATCTTTTTATTTGCTTCATGGGTAGCCTGGAGTTCACTTTTGAAGCATCGCTTATGCTTCCTTTTTGTGCTCAGCCTACAAACATCTTATCCCATGTAATGCTGATTGATCTTTATACAGCAGCTAGACCCGCAGGACCATCACTGAACTCAGATGGAGCAGTACAGGCCTAAGAACAAACGGCCCTTTTCAGGGAAGGTAATGCTTCTTTGATGCCGTGGGACAACAGACTTGGATGAAATGCACATGAAGATTTTGTGAAGCCTTCAGTTCTCACTCTCTCCTGTGCTCCAAAACACAGCAACTGGTCTTCAGCTATGCTTCATGTGGAGGCAGTGTGTCAGAACAGAAAATGATACCAAATACGCTAGCCTAATGGCACTATGAAAGGCGTGCTCAGACACGTTTTGAGAGACAATGTTGTGTGGGCTTTTTTTTTTTTTTCAAAATTGATATAGAAGCCGAGGTGCAATCCATATCTAAAACATTTGTAACAGTTGGAATATGCATGCGATCCTCTCAAATTTACCTGCATCTTTACGAGAAATGATAGTTCCTAATGAAAACATAGCAATCCATAAATAAATCTTTTGGGTTGAAAATTGACTAACCGCACGCCAACTCACACACACACATACAATATGCTAAAGAACACAGGCAATAGGCATCAGACTTATTTCATAGCACTATCTTGTGACTGTTTGTTTGTTTGTTTGTTTGTTTGGGGGTTTTACAGCACTCTTCAAATCCAAAAGTCTTCTCAGCCCCCAAGTGGAAAAGAGACACGAAAAGGCTAGTCGGAAGTAAGGGAGAGAACAAAAATAGAAGAAACAATTTTCAGATGAAGGAAAATGGAGACAGGCATTTACTACACAAGTCTCTTAGATAAGAGAAAGAGATGGCGAGATGATTCACAGTAAAAGAAACACCGTATCTCTGACAGACGTAACAGGTTGACGATGGCCACCAAGCCGCAAACCCAGCACCCTGATACCCGGCCAGGATTTGCTACCGTCCTTTGTGTACAAAAACCACTTGGTCCATCCACATAGCAAGTGACACCGACGGTATTTTCACGTCATGCAATGCACACAAAGGAAGGTTAGACACTCAACAACGCCTCATTCCCTCTCAACTAGCGAAACTCTTCCTCCTCTGAAAGCAGAAAAGAGAACCTGACAGAAGAAGACGGATGAGACGGACAAAGATCTCACTCAACCCTTGGCTGCCTCTTAAATAATGAATGGGTGGTAGGCCTACTAGCATTAGGCCTATTATTTTGCCTCTCAATTGAGGACCCTCAGAACCTACACGAGGGGTATATAAATACATGTATTGAAAACGACCAACATCAGTACAATGTGAGTAAAATTTATTAATAAAAAGTATGCCTTATTCATTCAAAGATATATACATGGATACTGAGCATTTCTACATTTACAACTAAATTAAAATTGCATGATCATACAGTACACAGTATAGATTGAATATTTGCTTCATTTAACTCTACAAGTGCTCATTTTGATGGTAAATTAATAAAAGGAAAGACATACACTTGAATATGATTATATAGTGAACTTGAAAATTGATCATGATAACGACGACGTAAATTGCAACAACACTGCTAATACTTATAACAGTCACCACCTTCTATGATTACGTTGAATAGCATAATATCCAATTAAAGGAACACTAAAGGGCTGGAACAGAATTTTTATTGTATAAAAATCACAGGATAGCGCTTCAGGGTGGCAATTAACAATTTTTAAATTGAAATCAACACAAGGACCGAGCTGTATCAAATAACTAACAAAATGCAGTAGATCAATCAATGGAGACATATAATTAAAACAAAACAACAAAAACTTTGTCAAGGTAGTTCCCATTGCCTAATGGATAGTGCCTCACTGTGGTAAATGAAAATGCCATACAAACACCATGTGAAACTGCACTGTAATAAACGTGACACAAACACCATGTGACAGTTCATTATGGTAAAAGTTACACAAACACAATGTGACCCTTAGTAAGGCTGACTTGGTGACAATTATGGCATAATGAAAAGGGTGATTCAGGCTTCTTGTCTTTGTGGGTGTCTTGTTTCCTCTCTTTTCATCTTTTTATATTTGGTTTGTTGGGTTTTTTCCCCCAATTTAATTTTGTTTGCCTTTTAAAAAAAAATATAAAAAATCTTTGACTATTCCCAGTCCTGTTGGGAATAAAATTTAGTGCAGGGAATGGTTACTCCCCCAAAGTATTCTGGGACTTGTTTCAGGGGTTTTTTTTGTGTTTTTTTTTGTTGTTGTTGTTGTTTGTTTGTTTTTTGTTGTTTTTTTTTTTGGGGGGGGGTGTTGTTTTTTT
>JAOWAY010448339.1:0-20043 GCA_028565895.1 Goniobranchus geometricus | reverse complement strand
GAGAGAGAGAGAGAGAGAGAGAGAGAGAGAGAGAGAGAGAGAGAGAGAGAGCAGATCTCTAAACAGTCAACTTTGGGGTTCTAATAAACGTGGTTTATAAAAAGCGCCTTTCAAACATTAACAGAATATAATATGCGGAAAGCAAAGGATTATAGTAATATGTAGACTATCCACCGCAATATCCAAAAGATGTTTCCGAATTGACTGTCAAAATTGATAGCCAATGGGACCAATATTTCTTTCAATGGCCATAATTATGATACACAGGTGCGTTTATTGTGTATGATGTATCTTATAAATTCTATGCGGTGTTCATCCACTGAATGCAGGCGTTCACTTCTGGTCTCTGGGCTTTCTTTCTCGTTCTCTTTCCTCATCCGCTCAATTCCATCGCATGCCTTGGTCATCCTGCTGCCAAGAGATATATTATGAGGCATCATGGTGTTCGCTTGCTCCTTGGTCCACTCATATTGGGCCTATCCATGGGAATGCTCAAGTCGCTTTACAATACGCATAGAATCACATAAAAACTACATTATATGAACTCCAAACTTCACCTTACTGTGGGCAACCCATGACTACTGTAACACACAACCTGTACTTTTTGTCTCGAAACGTGCCTGGGTTGCCGTTCGGATGGATGGATGGATGGTCCAACTCCGTGTCTTTGGTTCTCTTCCTGTTTTGCTTCATACCTTACTATCACATTTTACACTTTTGTTTGGCCTCTGTTACTTTTCTGGGCCACTTTCTGTCGCTGGGTTTTAAGTCCAGCATCTTTCTTTCTTTCTTTCTTCACAGATGCCATAGCAATGCCCATGGTCTCTCCGATGTGAAGATTTACGTAAGGACCGCTCCCTCTTTTTGGTTATTATCTTGCATTATTTTCTACTACTACTTGCTTGCTTTAACCTGTCCTGCCTTGCTCTTGGGCCTTGACCGTATTTGCCTCTTCATGGACTTGAAATCTGATACAATAATTATTTCTTCAATCCTTAATTATTCATGATCATTGTATATGCTTGACCAGCCCTGGCAGAGCAGAGAGATATCGATAAGTCCTTAACAACACGCCTTCGAGGGTGGCCCTTTTTTCACGCTTCTTCCATAATAGTCTACACAGGTGTTACCAAGGTGCCAATCGGGCTGGAGTGAGTGCCAAGGAGAGACAATCTAGCTTGCTGTTGCCATAGACAGGAGTAATATTGGAAGGAGTGTGCATCCACTGTCATCGTGACATGAACGTCATCTTTTACACATATTTTCGCAAGATTCAGTCTCTAAGTTTACTCATATTTTCGTATGATTCAGTCTCTAAGTTTCCTCATATTTTCGTAAGAGTCAATCTCTGGATGGCCCCTACATCTCCGTTCTCGGACCTAAAAGGGTCTCGCTAGGAAGCCGTAAGAGGACAAAGCTTGCCCACGTTTTTTAAAGTCCTTTTAGAACGGACCAATAAATTAGAAAAATCGGAGCACAGAGCAAATCTTAAAGTTAGGATATATTTCTTGAGAAGCTAGGTAAAAATGGCGTCGGAAACGGGTGAGTGCTCTTTTCCTTGCATATTCATCCCACTTAGGACATCGACGATAGTGGCACCGAGATTTGAGTAAATCTTTACGTTTTCTAATCGTTCCTAATATCGTGATGGACATTTTTTTTTTCTAACAGAGCTGGTGTTTCTTGTTGAACCATCTAACATGTTTATGAGCTTTTGGGCTCAATGACATAAAATTGGAGATTGGGGAACTCAGAACGATGTCACTGGAACAATCGGTTTAGACCAAGACCGCCAGATTTATCTATAGTCTCAAGAGCGAAAGACGACCATGGATTGAATTCGGTGGCGCGCTGAGTGGCTGGATTAAGCTCGAGAAAATAATTCGTGCACATCAAAGAGTTACAACTCCTGGTAAAAGTAACACTCTTATAAGTATTGACTATGTAATGCGTTCTTAGAAAAGCCAGATAAAATTAGTCCCCGCTGTATACCAGAACACATTTAATTCATTTATGAGAAATAAATAACTCCAAACTTCACCAACCACCAATCAAATCGGATTATGCCCAGAGAAGTGTAGTGGGCAGGACGATTCTTCCAGACTTTTAGACACGCAGACCCCGCCCCCTTGCCCTTCGACAATCAATTTGTCCCACCCACTTTTCGACATCCCCATAAACCTCTAGGATTAATTTTCCCATCGGCATATTTTCAAAGAAAAGTGAGTGCGGTGTGTCAAAACGCACTGGATTTATTTGATGCCGGCCATGGATAGGATGAGCGCCGGAAGGATACCGGCATGAGCGTGGAGTACGTCTTGGTTCACGACGAGGCGACGCCCCTGGATGGACCCCTAGTAACAGTCAGTAATGTCCGGCTGCCATGTACACCAATCGGGTCAGCGTTATCTGGTGGGGAGACAAGGTGAGTTGTGTGTTTGTGTGTGTGCGTGTCTGTGTGTGTGTGGGGGGGGGGAATGAATAACGTCAACTGGCGCAATGTTCTGGCGTCGATTACAACTTATTGGTACCGTACGGAATTTGATCATGTATCGTGTTTTGATCCACATCAATTGTATCGTGTCGTGCATGACACTTCCTTTTTATGTTTTATTGCAAATCAAAATCAAATCAAATCAATCTTTATTGTCCATAACATCGTATGATACATGGAAAATTTCTTTCAGCAGCATGAGGATGATGATGACAACAATGGCATCGACGATAATGATGATAATGGTGACGATGATAGTAATGATAATGATTGACAATTACAGCAGTAATAATAACAATTATATTGTGTTGACAATGCCCAGCAGGGCATAACAATTAACTCACAACGACCAGCCACACACAGGCACACACTCCACACTCACACTCCCAACAAAAAAGATAGAATAAAATAAAAAAAGAAAATAGAAAAAAGAAAATTAGAAGATGAAAAATGGATATAATTATCTGTTTTAAGAGTTGAAAGCACACTCATTTCACGTATCTTTTCCATGTTTAACGCTTATTGGCGTCTGCCTCTCTTTCTTGGAACGTCTATTTTTTTTATTATTTTTTGTGTGTGTAGCATTGATGTCATTAGACCTTTCTGTAACTGCCTGCAGATGCCAGCATAGTATCTTACCGCTGATAATTGTGAAATGTTTAATTCAGAAATCAGGCGTGGAAAGCTAGGCACTATTGAAAGAATGTTGTATGTTCTGTCCATCTTCTTCTATCTTAACAAAATTAAAATGTCACCAGGATCCAATCTCATGCGTACATAATTTTCTGTATTATTAACATATGCTTTTTTGTACTGTCCAGTCTGTTATGTCACGGATTTAACCATCCGTTTGTTCACACACATTACATATTTTCTGCCTCATTTCCAATCACATACACATGTTATATCTAGACCTTAAAGCGTTATTCCAATTACATTAAGTTGTTTTATTCGTCCACTGCGTCGTATTTTAATAGTGTCGATCGTACTTCGTTTATGTCCAATCTCTCTATCTGTCGATGTGGTGAACAATAAATGGACGAATAATTTTGTCAGGCTTTTATACGGCGTCTATTTTTACTCACTCGGGTTATTAGGTGGCCCTACACGTTTAATTCTAAGTTGTGCTTTGAGTTGCCGTTCTGACATCACGTGACACGTCTCGTTTACATTACAAACGCTAGCCGACCTGTTTATAAACGGTGTAGAGGTTTCGTAATTATAAATCCTTTTGTTTTTCTTTCCTTCAGTTGGCCTTCGTGAACAGACCTGCTTTGGGGAGCTACCCGTCAGCTGATTTCGTATCCCGTTTGCAAAGGACGCTGCTTTCAGTGAGATGACTTTTATTTCACCTTCTCTCTTTTATTTACCTCTTTGAATTAATTTCTGACTGGCAGTCGTGTTACGTGCATAGTGTTTAATAGCAATGTCTAAAATCACATGATGTACTCTTAAAATGTGTACATTGTATTAACTTCATGTTGTCTTTTGTTTTCTTATCAGCATGGGAAAACTTGGTATGTTAGTTAGTTTGTGGGTTTACCGTCATTTTTCAACATAGGAGTATATCTCAGCGGTGGTGCTTTATTGCCATGTGTATGTGCTGCCACACATGAGCCGTAAGGTAAAGCACAACTCGAATGATTTCCCAGTCACAATAGGCCGACCAGTCTTAGAACTATTTTCAAAATGTAAGCTCCAAATGAAGCTGTTGCTAAATCGCCAACTTTAAAATCATAGGTATGACTCGGCCTGCGATCTACCACTAGGTCATCGGATTGGTCATAAACTTTATATATCTATGTGTTATTTTCTTGATACAACGCAAATATACCAAGATTGTTAAATGATGGTCTCAGAAAGATGTCTGACATGGCATGATCCTCCAATAAAAAAAACACAAAAAAACCAACCAAAAAACCAACAACAACAAAACGAATCACGAAGAAGGAAGGGCAGACAGTCGGCCTCTTTTTTATTTCAGATCTATGACCATAACTCTCGATCTGAGCCTACAGAGTGTCTTCCTGGACAGTCAAGACCAGCTTTCCCAAACTTTAACAATAGTCTGAAAATTCAGTACCTATACACTCTGTTAATAATTAATAGCGTCGCGGTCCCCCATCGCCCATACTTGCCACTAAGTAGACCCACAACACTGACAATCAACAGAAAATGTACACAGAATGGTCATGTAAACTAAATGCAAATTAGAATTCGTTTAAGAAAAATGCTCACTCAGTTATCTGCTTTAACGTTGGAAACGGAAAATTGTTGTATAGAAAAGGTTTGTCATACAAGTCTTAGGTTCCACAAGGACAGATTTTAGATCATAACACATAAGCAGTTAAAATTACACTTTCATGGGGTCTTAATGGACGTTCTCGATAGGCCTTGCAATCTCTGTGAAATCAAAATTTGGCAATCTTCTCCCATCACGGCGGTCTCCCAAATAATAATATGCCTTCGCTGTCCCCTAAAATACCATGGACCCCACTTTGGGAAACCCATGTCTAGACGGAGTGAAATGGCGGCCGATAGTCAGATCCAAATTCTCAGCAGCTTACATCGATGACGATAAAGGCGACAGGTGACCGGTGCTAGGTGATTGAAGTTTAGTATTAAGAAAGAAAGAGTTGTTGTTTTTTTTAAAGCAGCAACTTGAATAAAAAGAGAAAAAAGATCATATGTTGACAGTCAATAAAAAGGACATCTTAAGCAAACTGGCTTGTAAAAGCGTACCTTATGTGGTTTTTATCAATTCCTGTAATATCATTGCTACGTGACATGTGCCAACGTATGATAATTGACACTTGTTCTTTATCGCCCTCCCAATTGCCATGCATTTAAAATCGATCGGTGTAAGTTTTTAACACTGTTCTCAAAACCTTTGAATAACTGTAACGTTATTAAGGCTCCTTGGTATGGTGTGGTATGGCTGTCGTTGTCTACCTAAGGCTTTAAAATTGGCATTTCAGTAATTGTCTCGCGTGACGCTCAGCTGTATGAGAACAGTTCTGAGATTGGTCGGCCCGGTGTCAGTATACTGTAACTGGTGAGTCATTGGAGTTGTGCTATACCTTATGGCTCATTTGTGGCAGCACATAAACATGTCAAAATAGCACCGTCGCTGATATAACCTACGCTGTTGAAAGGTGACCTTAAACCCACAAAGTAACTAAGTCTGTGAAGTGTGCAAAGTGGGGGAGAGGGGGAGGGAAAATACACTGATGTTCAGTGGTGAACATTACAATAAAACAGTGAGGCAATATGTCCAACATGAGTGGGAAATCCCCATTGCTCCTGGTGTCAATTTGCTTTACTCGACCTCAAGCTTAAAAAGACCATTTCATGAGCATCCTTTCTCAAGTGTTCACATTGACTACATTGAAGCAGATCTTGAGGCCAAGCTTACATTAACTCACAAAAAGTAGTTTTCAGGATCAGCCTCTTTGAAAAACTTATGTACAGTATTGATATCTTGAAAGTCAACAAAACAAAAAATGCCAATTATAATAGTACAAGCAAAAGAAAATACACATAAAATAATATATAACATTTCCTTGACATATAATCAATGCTTTTATTGTACAAGAAAAAAGAGATCAATTTTAATATGATTCATTATTCGTCCTTTTTTGTAGATCTATAGCTGTTAATCACAGTGTTCATTAATTCAATATGCCTATATCAATATAATGTCATTGCCCTTTGATTCAGAGGTTTTTTGGTTTTTTTTTAAGTATGTAATGAAATAACCTTTAACGGCAATACAATAATTCTAACATTATTATGGTACCATATTGTCTTTGTTGTAGTAATTTAAAGAATTTTAGGTGCCAATGGGAAAAGTCAATCAGATCTTGCAAAAATTCAAGCCATTTGCCCAGAAATGAGAAACAAAAGTAATGGGCTCAGCATTTCTCTTTCGAATCATTTTGATAGATCAGTGCATTGTACGACCTTTGTCTACAGACTGCCTCTGCACAAGACAAAGCTTTGCAGAAAGATATAAATACTTTGTAATCAGATAATAAGACATGCACACAAATTTTAACTGTGGATTATTACGAACATCCAAATTGCTTTAAAAGCTGTAGCCTCTATTTTTTTTAATGGCAAGACAAATTACAAAATGGCTACCAATGGACAAAGGGGACAAATCGTCCCTCTTCAGTTGTTAGTTGAGGCCATAACAGAAAACACCTGTGCCTTTGGAGCAAGAAAAGAACAATCCCCGCATCATGTCATGTTTACCTGAATTGATGGCAAGTAAGAAATAGTGTTAGGAACAATTTTTAAATGACCAGTGAAATATCTGCGCAGCCAAGGAAAAACATTTTTTAAGCATTCCAGCATGATCACAACAGTTACCCATTTGACGAGACACCCTGTGTATATGAGTAAAACACCAAATTTTTTTTTTTTTTGTTTTTTTTTTTTTTTTTGTTAAGCAGACATAGACAAAGCATTTTTTACCTTACTTGGGTATCATTGAATTTGAGGGTTGTATTTCTTCTATCAGTATAAGTTAGTAGCAAGTACAAAGGATATTTATTTTCTGGCTAAACCTCAAGCTGCTATTTGTTATCATACAGTCAGTGGCAGCTATTTGCAATTCAGCCTACCACAATTGCAATGAATTAACCATTTCAAAGAATTTGATTTAATTTATAGTTCATGCGTTATTTATGATTGCAGACTGTAAGATTTATCTAAATTGTTATAACCTATCAATAAATTAAAAGAAGCTTTATTATAACCTTGGTGTTTACTCTCCAGTCTCAAATCATGAACCTATGAGGCAATTCAGACATCTTATTTCACTTATCAAAGTGAACTGCATCAAATACCAGAGTACCAAATCGACTTCTTTTGAAAGATCTACACAGAAAGTCAGAGAAGCGGGTGGCAGTGGCATTGGACTGATGAGCTGAGGGGAGCAGATGATATTGCTTGGATTGATTAGGTGCAAGGAGTAGATGGCATTGGAATGATTGGCTGGGAGAAGCAGATGACATTGGTTGGAATGATTAGTCACAAAGAGCAAGAGGCATTGGACTGATTGCTGAAGAAGAAGAAGATGACATTAGTTCAACAGATTAATCACAAAGAGATGGTGGCATGGGACTGATAATCGAAACTACAGGAGCAAGTAACATTGGCTAGACTGATAAGGTGTGAAAAGCAGGAGGCAGTGGAGTGATGAGCCAAGAGGAGCAGACGACATTGGCTAAACGGACCAGACACAAAGAGTAGGGGGCATTTGACTGATGAGCTAAGAAAAGCAGATGATATTGATTGGACTGATTAGGCATGAAGAGTTGGAGGCATTTGACTGATAAGCTAAATGATCAAGTGACATTGTGTCATGGTATAGAACAAGACGTGTATTAGATCTCCCTTTCCGTATTTCTGGAATCTCCCTTGTAGGTTTCACAGACACTGTTAAAGTATTATGTGCTCCATGTGTGTTGTCCATACAATATACTTTATTGGTTCCTCATCCTCATATGTCTACAATTGTCCTGATGTAATATTCAATATCTTATTGTTCATTACTATTTGTAACTTGCGTGCTGACGTTATCTATTCATGATGTCACTAAACGATACATCATAGTTACATTTTATTCGTCGACTTAAGCAATATGAGATTCATTCCTTGGTTTTCAATTATTGGACTGATGATCTGATGATCCAGTCGTGATCAAACCACATTTTTCTATGTGCTGAAAAGAACAGGATGGGTCTCGATATAACTGCAGCTCGGTTCTCGAGTTAGGTAGCAAGGGGCTCGGTACTCTTCTTAGTCCCTCAAACACTCCATGACTCTGTGTTAGCCATCGGTATTGACGCTTACGCATTTGAGTGAAGATTGAGAATATACTGTGCCTGTCTGCTTCAAGCTACAACACATTGATTGGAATGAATAGGCATGAAGAGTAGGAGGCATTTGCCAAATAGCTTAGAGGAACATGTGACGGGTTAGACTGATTAGGTGTGGGCAGCAGGAGACATCGGACTGATGAACTAAGAGGAACAGGTGACGAGGATAAGACTGGTTAGGTGTGAAAAGGAGGAGACACTGGACTGATGAGCTAAGAGGAGCAGATGACTAGATTAGACTGATTAGTGTGATTAGCAACAGATATTGGACTGATGAGCTAAGGCGAGCAAGTAACGAGATTAGACTGATTAGGTTGAACAGGCCTCAACATTGGACTGGTGAGCTTAGAAGAGCAGGTGACTAGGACTAGACTGATAGGTGTGAATAGGAGGAGACATTGGACTGATGAGCTAAGAGAAACAGATGACTCGGATTAGACTGATAAGGTGTGAATAGGAGGAGACATTGGACTGATGAGTTAGAGGAGCAGGTGACTAGGATTAGATTGATAAGGTGTGGATAGGAGGAGACATTGGACTGATGAGTCAGAGGAGCAGGTGACTAGGATTAGACTGATTAGGTGTGAATAGGAGGAGACATTGGACGATGAGCTTAGAGGAAGAGGTGACATTGATCAGACCGATTAGGTGCGAACAGCAAGAGGCAAAGGAGTGATGAACTAGGAGGAACAGATGACATGGATCAGACTGAATAGGTGTGAAAAGCAGAGGCACTGGACTGATGAGCTTAGTGGAGGAGGTGAAAATGATTGGACTGATGACCTAAGAGGCTTTGGTCGCATCCGACGGATGAGATAAGAGGAGCAAGGAGCCCTGAACTGATCTGAAGAGAAGAAATGACAGGCAGTACCATTGGACTAATGATGCAAAAAGGAGGAGATGGCATTGTATCATTACTATAGAGGCAAGTTGATGGCATTCTTTGGACTGAGGAAGTGAGAGAAACGGGTGGCTTTGGAATAGACAGATGATATGCAGAGAAAAAAGGATTGGGCTGATGAGACAATAGGAGCAGATGGCATTGGAATGATGAAACGAAAGGGAAATAAGCCCCAGTGGCATTGGACTGGACAAGATTAGGGTGGCATTAGAATGGTGAGGCAAGATGAGGGTGGCATAAGAATGGTGAGGCCAGATGAGAGTGGCATTAAAATGAGGAGGTAAGGTATGGATGGCATTAGAATAGTGAGACAAGATGAGGGTGGCGACAGAATGGTGAGGAAAGAGGAGGGTGGCAATAGAATGGTGAGACAAGATGAGGGTGGCATTAAAATGGTGAGACAAGATGAGCGTGGCATGAGACAATATGTGGGTGGCATTAGAATGGTGAGACAAGATGAGCGTGGCATTAGAATGGTGAGATAAGATGTGGGTGGCATTAGAATGGTGAGACAAGATGTGGGTGGCATTAGAATGGTGAGACAAGATGAGCGTGGCATGGGTGGCATAAGAATAGTGAGACAAGATGAGGGTGGCATTAGAATGGTGAGGCAAGATGAGGGTGGCATTAGAATGGTGAGGCAAGATGGGGGTGGCATTAGAATGGTGAGACAAGATGAGGGCAGCATTAGAATTGTGATGCAAGGGTGGCATTAGAATCATGAAGCAAGATAAGGATGGCATTGATCTGGTGAGCTGAGGAGAGTGGTTGGATAGGGCATGAGACAAGAGGATCAGATACTTATGGACAATATGAAGTGACATAATCAAGTGGCCATGAGAGTGAGACAAGAGGGACTCAGATTGAATTGGAAGTGAGAGGAGAGAGGGACTCAGATTGTGTTGGAAGTGAGAGGCAAGAGGGACTCAGATTGTGTTGGAAGTGAGAGGCAAGAGGGACTCAGATTGTGTTGGAAGTGAGCCAAGAGGGACCCATGTGACAATGGATGAGAAGCAACAGGGACCCAGATTGCATTGAAAGTGAGGCAAGAGGGACTCAGATTGTGTTGGAATTGAGCCAAGAGGGACCCAGGTGACAATGGATGTGAAGCAAAAGGGATCCAGATTGCATTGAAAGTGAGACAAGAGGGACTCAGATTGTGTTGGAAGTGAGCCAAGAGGAACCCAGGTGACAATGAATGTGAAGCAACAGGGATCCAGATTGAATTAAAAGTGAGACAAGAGGGACTCAGATAGAGGGACCCAGGTGACAATGAATGTGAAGCAGCAAAGACCCAGACTGAATTGAAAGTGAGGCTAGAGGGACTCAGATAGAGGGACCCAGGTGACAATGAATGTGAAGCAGCAAGGACCCGGATTGAATTGAAAGTGAGGCTAGAGGGATTCAGATAGAGGGACCCAGGTGACAATGAATGTGAAGCAACAAGGACCCAGATTGAGTTGAAAGTGGGGCTTGAGGGACTCAGATAGAGGACCCAGGTGACAATGAATGTGAAGCAACAAGGACCCAGATTGAATTGTAAGTGAGGCTAGAGGGACTCAGATAGGGGGACCCAGGTGACAATGAATGTGAAGCAACAAGGACCAGGATTTGAATTGAAAGTGAGGCTAGAGGGACTCAGATAGAGGGACCCACGTGACAATGAATGTGAAGCAGCAAGGACCCAGATTGAATTGAAAGTGAGGCTAGAGGGACTCAGATAGAGGGACCCAGGTGACAATGAATCTGAAGCAACAAGGACCCAGACTCGAGGCAAGAGGGACTTAGAGTGCATTGAAAGTGAAGCAAGAGGGACTCAGAGAGCGTTGACAGTGTGTCAAGAAGGACTCATATTTGCATTGAAAAGGAGGCAAGAGGGACCCTGGTGGCACTGAAAGTGACATAGGAGGCATGGCTTTGCTACTCACAACCAAGATGGTCTATATAAAAGTTTTATCATCAATTTCACACGGATTCTAGTTGCTACAATGAAGAATGAAGAAGTGACAGAATGCACTGCAAGGAAAGAATAACCACTTTCAAAATTTGTGACTTTATGCCATTTGAACATGTAAATTAGATATATTGCCTGTGTAAATGAGCTCAGAAGGCAAAGATTTTCAAGATAATAGAAACTTTATGAATAGAATACTTTATTATGAATATTTTTTGTATATATTATCCTTAAAATCAGTATCATTACACTGCACTTGATAACCTGTGGTTAAATCACTACAATTTGCTATTACCATATGCTTGCCCTTTTGCAGATTTGATCTTAATTCAAACTAGTTAAGGATTTCAACGTAAATTTGTATTCTCAGTTACAAGGTTCGGAGATGTAGCACTAAAGTAGATGTAACAATAGTGATAAACAGAAAGCTTTTGTTACTGTAATTGTTTATTATATTGACCTTAAAAAGCACAAAGAACCTTTGATCAACAAAAGCAAATCAGAAATAATCAAAAGAAAATTAATAAATGCACAATGGAGAACTTCATTGCAAAATCAATGGTGCGATTAATATTTTCTACTACATAAAGAAACAAGCATATAAAATCTAACTGATAATTAATCATGCAGCAGAATCAATTAAGGAAAACAAATAAAATTGGCTTAACACAATACTATGTATACTTGATGCATTATGTGAATGAAAATAGAAATCAATTCATACAATAAAAACCCTGCCTTTGCAATGGCTATGTCACTTACATAACAAAGACCTCAGGACTCTTATGGTAAGTGTCAAAGGCAGACGATGATAATAAAAACTGAAAGTGAAACAGTGTTTTTGTATAGAAAGAATTTTATTGAAAGAACATTGTAACTTGGTTTAAGGGGTTAACGAAAACTTACCAAAATACGAATAAGAAACAAACAATCACTAAGTTAAAGAAGGCATGGGCATTTTCCATAATCATACAGGGTGAATCAAAACTAATGTAGCCTATATTGTATCAAACACAATAACTTTGTCATTTTTTCTTGCATTGTTAAGTAATAGTTTAGTAATCAACCTTTAACTGTGATGAATGCACATAAAAACAATTAATTTCATCTCATAAAGAATGTATTTGCTGACAAGTAAACACTTTTTGGCTGTGTCTGTTACATTCTTTTGTTCATAATACTCATTCTACTAATTTAATCCTTGAGTGAGTGCTGCAAAAAGATGACCACATTTATTCCATTGAAATACCAGTGGCTCATGGACACTGTTGGCTCAATTTCAATATCATTTTGACTTTTATTTTCAATGGAATGTTTCACACACGAATTTCAAAACACAGGAACATTGAGACAATGAGAAAACAATAACATCATAAAGTAAGGGAGAGGTTGATTTAAAGAGATCACAGATCATGTTTGGCAGCATATAAGACAATATAACAAGGTATAGTGTGATCTACGGCAATGATGACAACTGGCAATTCAAAAAGAACTTTTCATCTTTATATTCTCTCTGTTTTTAAAGAAAAACATTGTTCATGACTATAAATCATTATCTCGATCCTTGAAACAGAAACAATTATGGACCAGCTAGATCTACATGAGCTTCTCTATGCTTATACATTTTTCTCATTTGCTTGTCAATTATATAGAGGTTGTTTTTCTAATCCCAAAGAAAGAACCAAAGCAATATCACATGGCACGTCAACTTAAATGAGATGTGCCCTGTTCTGTAACTGGTTTAGAAAAGCTGGGAAAAAAGCCATTGCCAGTCGAGAACATCTAATGAGTGAGAATGGCTTTTCAGGGTGAACTAGAAAATCAATAAGTGAGGCAATCAGCCAAGCAGGTTCAATGCATCAGTCAGAGATATTAATCCCTCAAAAGAAAAGATTCACAAAGCTTAGAAAGTCTTGAAGAAATGTTGTGACGGAAACTAGAACTTTTGCATCAAAATGGTGGAGTTCACAGAGATGTCTGAAGCGAACAACATAAGGAACACAGCCTTCAAAAGGTTCATACAAACCTTACATAAATTCCTGATACTATTATTATGGGCAAAACATGTAATATCCTTATCCAATGATATTATTTATTCATTCAAATTGTTCATCGGGAAAAGAAAAAAAAAACACTCTGTATATTCCACCCGTTGTTGGTCTGAGGTAAAACTTTACCTTCCAGTGGACAATACATATATAGCAAATCATCCTGCCATAACTTTATCCAATTCCACTACAACTTATGCTAAATATATCCATGACTATATCTAAATTTTCCTTTTCATGTATGTAGCCTGTCAACCATTGAAACCCAAAAAGGGCAATTCTTTTAAATCAGAGCAAAGATTTTCTGTTTAAGCACATGAGACACATTGCAGAGACATGCATATGCAAAATGCTCTGTGATTTGCATAGAATGAAAGACATGGAAAGTTACTGAGACATTATGGAAACTTAATAGAAGATGTTAAAAATATAATAAATAAGTTTAAAACTACTAAACAAAATTACAAAATTTATACATCAGAAGAAAGCCCAATTCATTATCAGTCCAAAGATAATTTCGTTTTTCAACAGATTGTTCATTTCTTTCAACACACAAACACATACACATACATTTAGACACAAACACACATACACCCAGACATACACACACGTACACCCAGACACACACACACCAATGTCAAGCATGCATTAGTTGCTGAATGCTGTAAGCAAGTTTTGCCTCCAAATCATGATTGTATGATAGCTAGAATTCCATTACTATGTTTAAAGTAAGTGCATTCCTTTTAAATGCTTTTTCACATGTGGAAAAGTAAAGAAAGGTTTCATAGAGCTAGATTAGGACTAAAGTGAGGGAGTGGATGGTCATTTAAAAGTTCAGCCTTTCCTGTTGGTCTCATGTTTGTTGCCATGAGTGAATGGAGATTGTCGTGATAACAGATTTTGTGTTCACAAGACAAAACTCATTGGTGCCTGAGGTCTTCTAATGTTTCAATGTACACTATAAAAACAGAGTTGATGACGAAAACCGAAATAATGACAAGTACCATTTGATGGTAATCCTCTTATATCAATGCTGCTTTTGGACTGCACCACATTCTAAGACTATGCACTAAGACACTAAATATATCTATAGGCCTTGATTTTGTTTTTCCTTCTTTATGTGGATAGAAACTCTAAGTTAGGAATATGACGTAAAATTCAAGTATTATGTTGAGTAGTTTTAAAGATTTTAAGGAATGTGCATTCCTTGTACACATGCCCTTCTGCACCTAGTAAGCAAACATCAAAGGTAGAGAGGCACATAGAGGAAAAAGGGATGAAAGAAAGTCTATTCATACCAAGGAGAACTGGTCATCCAAAACAAAACAAAAATCTCAAGTTTTCCTCAACTTCTCTTTTTTTCCCATTTCAACACAACATCTCAATGCTGATGGTTTAATGATTCCATGGCAGAGTGTCACAGTTTGTCAAAAACCCTTAAGATCAAAACATGTGACATGGAAAAGCTGAAGTAAAACTAAAAATGTTGGAATTAGAGTACATGTATTTAAAAATTCAGACAGTTGCATAACATAGCAAAAATAAAACAAGCCCTTTTGACTGTTTAATGAAAGTCTCATAAAAAAGATGAAATAGAAAATGACACATTGTAGGATAGGAAGATATGATGTCCAATTAGTTGGGCTTAAAGATGAAAGACTGTGGGGCCTACTTTGTTGTTCCTATCAGACAACAAGAATCATTCTGTTAAAATTTGGTATGGACTAATATCAATGTTTTATTGGTGATTTCTAAAGCTTTTCAAAATTTGTCCACGAAAATCTGTTAAGGAACTGCATTTATAAAAAGACAAAATAAACTTGGCATTCAATGCTGCAGTTGTCAACTCGGGTAACCCTATCTAAAAAGTTGGAATCTTTTTCAATGCAACAGAAAATTACATCACAATGTGATTGGTAATTTTCAGTACAAAATTTCATTGATAAAGCATCTGCAAACTAGAAAGAACTAACACTGACAGATTCTGTGGATACTTTTTTCAGCAAGTTATCTACGTTTATGACACAAAGTCCTCACTTCTCTGACTCTTGTCTTATACCATATATTTATAAACGAAAATCACAACTTCATTATTAATATTAAGACAGACAAGGCTTATCATGTATAACTTTTGTATATAATTACATGCCAGTTGAATGTGTCTGGATGATGAAATGACAATGTGATTTGGAATGACTATGACAGTGCCAAGGTAGGCCGTATATTTAATTTGTTTGGAGCTCAAGTTTAACGACAAGAGCCATCTTTGAATCTGCTTCCACAATGAAACCAAATGTCATACCATAAAACTGAAACACTGTGTTGACTACCCCTCCTGCTAATGCGCCCTCGGGCCTATGTTGATGATATCCTCTTTTTCAACATAGATAGCAAATATATCTCTTGAAAAATGTTTTCTGAGCAGAAAGTCTCAAATAAAGTGAGATTTCAGTCTGTCAGCTAAAGACAGAATTTTCTAATGCATGATTTTATCGAGTTATAAGAGAACAAAGAAACCAGTAATCTCAAGTCTGTCAACCATGCGATTTATGAGACGATGGCTTAGTAAGAATACATTCTTATCAGAATTTTATAAAGACTAGTGTTGTCTGAAAGTACAATTAAATACCTTTTCTTTTATACATACATATTGTTTGTTGAAAAATGTGTAAATTTAGGAGGTCAAAGTATTAGTTTTCTAAACCACATATGGTGGTGAAGGGAATTGCTTCCTTTTGCTTAGGCACAGGACTAACATAGCAGAAATCAATACACACACAGACATTGTCAAGGGGATTTGTTTAAACCCTTCTCAATAAAATCTACCTTATATTTAATATATATCGCGTTGGCTTACAAACCGGCAACATAAGAACGATGCCCTTCTTATGAACTATCTAAAACTAAAATATTTTTCAATGATTGTCATTTTCTTAACACAGACGTCCATCATAAGTGAAAATCTTTGCAGATGTGCGTTTAAAGTGGCAGAAAATCTGCATTATCTTTCAACAATTAGGTCACTGCACAAAATGTAGCATTTGCATTAGTCCATATTTTTCCGACTTCAAATGCTGAACAGAATCTTATAAAGCCAAGAAATTCATTTTAAAAAATATGGAGCAATAAAGAATGATGCTGATATGTCAACGTTGACTAGATAGAAAATTAAATCAATGCCCTTCACACATTTAAAGTAACAGCATGTTGACACTAACTGCATGAGAACAAAGCCCTTGGCAATACAAAAGGGTGAAATGTGTTACGATTGGTATTCATCATGACTGGACATATCATATACATGTGAATGCTGGGAACGAAGGAGAAAGTTCTCATTTCTGTCTGGAGGTAAACTCTTGAACTTCAATTGCTGCCTCTAAAAAACATATTGATGCTAAACTTAACTAGAAATATGCCTAGTGATGAAATAAAGTTTTA
This sequence comes from Goniobranchus geometricus, assembly GCA_028565895.1. NCBI lineage: Eukaryota > Metazoa > Mollusca > Gastropoda > Nudibranchia > Chromodorididae > Goniobranchus > Goniobranchus geometricus. Next base: position 3,320 of record JAOWAY010448339.1, on the reverse strand, counting down.
AGGTAACAGGGATCTCCACATTTTATTCATTCCCAAGCAATCCAGTAGTATTTGCTTCCATTTATTTTATTTGTTTTTCTGTAGGCACTTCCACAAGTCAAGAGAAGATAAATCTTTTTCTTCTGACAAGAAACATGACTTGGGGGTGTATAATCATTTTCTTTTCATGACAGCAGCTTCAGTATCTTTCACAATTGTGACAAATATGTATTCATCAAATTGATGATGATAAAGATGACATCAGACATAAAATTTTAAGACAATCCAGATTCAACATATAAACATAGGAAGAACAATTAAATTCTGACACAGTCACATGACACAGACTCCAGTTTCTAGCATCAAAAGGCAAGTTCCATAGATTTGTGGAGAATTTGTTGAGAACCTTTATGGAGGCTCCATCGCCAATATAACATAAAACTGTTGATTTTCAAATGTTAATCCCCTTTTTCAGACATCTGCTAATAATGATAAAATTGGACATTTCTATCTTATGCCAATATATATTTTTCATACTCAAAACAGATGCACATTTAACGAAAAAGGCAATTTGTTTCATGATGCAATATGATGATGGACAGAAAAAACTGATTCAATCACATAGACATGTTTTAAGGAACATGACACTACAGACATTGTATATGATACCTTTCCCATGGATAGAGAAAAATGGAATACAGTTACAAATCACATGTGCATTTTAATGTGGAGAACTAGAAAGGATGTTGTTCCAAAATGTGTCAGTCAATATCGACCATGTAAAATGTTCCATGGAATTCAAACTTTTTTACAACATTTCTATATTTTCAATATTACAAACATATGTGAAATATCAATAAAACATACTACCGGTAATTACTAAAATCTTGAATGAATTGATTAACTGAGAGCTAACTCCTCTGTTATATTTCATTTATTTACAGATATCATAAACCCTTCTATCTAACTCTTTTCCCTTTATTCTTGGGTCTCCCAAGGACATTGATCAGATATATTATGAATATGCTTTAAGCATGTCATCTTTCTCACTTTTGTATTTAACTTTCAAGAAAAAATTCAGTTTCGTATCTTTCCATTAAATCTGGAAGAATTCAAAAGCCTGGGCATTACTTCACCTTGAATAAATATCGCTACCCATCTGATGGAAACACGAATACACCAAATTTTCAATTTTCGCTTTACTTCATAAATCAATTCCTCATAACCCAATCCATATGTGCTATAAAAATGAGGGTTGAAAAAATTGCCAAAAAGTGTTTAACAGAGCAATATTTAAAACATGAATATCCATTGCCAAATATTTTTGCTCTAATGGAAACATGAACAGCTCCATTGACATGACTAACTGACAAATTTGTGGAGTTGAACAGAACATTGTCATTTGCATAATGAATCTCAGATCAAATCAATTAGCACGATTGCACAGCATTTTTTTCAATCATCCATCTGACGTCATAAAAATAGAAAGTATGGGTTCCACACAAATGTCATGGTTTGATCTCCATGGATATCTGAGCTATAAGCATTATCCTTAATACATGCAAACAAAAGTTATTTTTGTTATATTCGTTAATTCATTTACAAAATGCATACATATGTTTTTTTGGGGGGGGGTTTTGTACCATGCAGATAAAATAATGAATATAACATTTGTTTTATATATTTATATACTATTGAGTTTCAAGAACATCATTACTATCGCTCCATGTTGAAAGTCTGCACGAAATCACTAAAATTTCTGTACAGTTCAGTATTTATTGATCAAATTTTCGTCTGCTGGTCCTTCATTTCTCTTAATCCAATAAAATTATTAAATAATTACATTTTTATAAAAATATCGAAAAACACTTCTTCTTAACAACGTCGAGCCTAATTTTAAAAAACAGCAAGTAAGACCTAGATCTAAAGCTAACTAGATCTATATAGATCAGAATCTACAAAGATCTACTCTAGAATCTAGATCTAGACCTTAGATCGCTTTTCTAGAGCTGTAGTCCAGATCTAGATATTCCTACCTAAGCTCTAGATCTATATAGCTCAATTTTACACTGCTTAGATTCTAGACTTAAGTCGCTTCATATCCTTTTTTGCTAGAATCCAGATGTGGTAGGCCTAAAGATCGTTTTTTCAATAGAAAACTGGAATCAATTTTGACTGACGAGATTTTCTACTTCAACTTTATTACTCTATCGAAAAAAGCGGCAGGCAAAGATAAGTAAAAAACGAAATAACACAGGATTATCAACTGTCCAAAATGACGAATCGGAGATCGTAAAGGGCCCATATTGTTTCATTTCTGTAAATTTGTTAAGGTGAATGCATTGCACAAAATGAATTAATACAACCCTAGCTTAGTCTGTTAGCTAACCTCAGTAGTGTTTTCATGGCTCTAGATTCTGATTCTATACTTTTTTCAGCCATAAAGTTCAATCTTCCAATGTTATCCAATTATAATTATATAGATCTATGTAGATAACGCTTTGTACTCTCTCTTCACCCATACGATTCTGCATGAACGCTCTTCCTCATTTGGGTTCAACAGTTTCCGTTGCTAAGTATTTCAACAATAATTTAATATCCATCTGCGTATCGGTTTTCTGTTACCGCCAACAACAATGGTAAGTATTGATATCTCCATTTAAGAGGATGGTTGTGAATGGGAAAGGTGAAAGGGGGGCGGGGTTCGGAGGTTCGGTGGTGAAGATTTCATGAAAGCCGGTTTCCCATCACGATATCAGTATTGTTAAAACGTTGTTTGTTTGTTTGTTGTTGTTGTTTTGTTTTTGTTTTTGTGTTGTTTTTTTTAAATCTACCAGTCCCCTTTTCTAACTTAGAATGCTGTGTCCTTATAGAAATAAGTTCAGTTGCCATTGTTTGTGGGTTGTTGTTTTTTCTCTTGTTTGTTTGTTTGTTTTTATAGAGAGGCGCAGGGCAAAGATCAGAGTATGAGAATAAGATCACTGTATCGATACCTATTTTATTTCTAAGGTGTACTGTTTCCTGAATTTTACTTCTGCTGAGGCGAATACCGGTCTAATGTAACATCGGTCACCTCAACTCTCACACAAAACGTGGGGCAAAATCGATTGAAGGTCGTGGCAGATCACGAGTTCAGATCGGGTGAGCTAAGGGTTTTTTGTTTGTTTCTGTTTTTCTTTTTTCTCTTTTTGCGGGTGAATTGTTTTGTTATTTATGCTGTTATTGTAGTTGTTTCTGTTGTTTTTGTTGTTGTTTTTGTTGTTGTTGTGTGAGAGAGAGAGAGAGAGAGAGAGAGAGAGAGAGAGAGAGAGAGAGAGAGAGAGAGAGAGAGAGAGAGAGAG